>SNQJ01S0103092.1:0-15681 GCA_010110895.2 Picea sitchensis
TGACATACATGGAAAAAATTCTACACACTAATACACAACATGGTATACCACCTTGATGTTGAAATAAGTAAAAAAGACAATACAAGTAAAGTATTAAGAACATTTTATTTTCCTACATAAACTTACATGACTTCAATTGAAAATTCATGGTTTTCCCAAGAATAGTTGCTATTAAATATTCATCCACATGTACTGAATATTCCCAAAAAAATTGGGATGCATAATCATTGATTTGGAGACTTTTTTAAGAAAACATATTATATGTCTCCCAACCCAACTGAGGGACATTACGGTGTAGAATACTCATAAAAACAAAATTGTTGCTAACTAAATTAAATTCATTTATAGTTAACTAATTTCATGTAGTTTTCATCTATGAATTAAAACATATTTAAATATTGATTGTTTCCATTACAATGATGCATATACACAATACTAAAATAGACATGAATGCAACTAATAAAATTCATTAAAGCAACATATAAATCATTCTCAAATACACAGAGTTCATGCACATCAATTTAACTCATTAATATAAGATAGAAAATAGATAAACACTTATCTTTTAAAAATGGTCGTGCAACTAGCTTCTTGGGATGGATGTTCTACCCAACCATAGACTGACTATACCAAATCTCAATATTCATTCACCCCCGAGCTAAGGCTAGTAATCCACAAAAGAGGGTGGTCTCTTAGAGTGCACTCACAGCTCATAAAACTCACAACCCACTGATATCCTCCTACAACTATCCTAATTTTCCACCAATTATCTCCCTCTTGACCTTCCAAACCCAAGGAATGTACCCCTTCATTGATGTCATTCCCTCGGGCATCCCATTCATTTATCAGGGTCTCTTTGGAATAGGTAACCAAGAATCTCTCAGCTGGGAACTCAAGGGAACTTGATGCTAGTAAAATTACCAACAAACCAACAACAAACACTTGTTGTTGCAGTGCAACTCACCCAAGAGTTCACTCTTCAGGAATGACAACCTGGCTCTTCAATATTTATCTCCAATTCACTCAATTTTCCCTCCATCACTGCACCATCTTCAATCTTTCCTTTATTCTCTCTACTTTCTCCTCATGCACAAAAACTCCATGTGTAAAACTCATTTTTCCACCCATACCAAATTCCTCCCTTTGGCTTTCCTTTATTGACTCACACTCTTCCCTAAGTTGATTGTACTCAAAACCCATGTCCCCAATAACTTTGGTATGTAACCATTCACACCCATCCTCTTACATTCAATTATTGGCTTTGGGAACACTCAATCCACTACAACAAATCTCTGTGATTTGCTCCCTTTTTTTCTTCCAAAGATTGTTTGTGTATTTTTCTCCAATTTTTTGAAAACATTGGTGCTATTTATCAGAATGATGTTATTTCTAGCATTTTTTGTGCCAAAAAAAACATGAAGATGCTAAATTAGGTGTTGAAGGCACCAAAAATAGCACTAGATTTAGCGCCAAAAATAGCACTAGATTTATTGTAAGATTTAGTGCCAGATTTAGAGTCGGATTTAGTGTTGAATGTTCCTAAATATTTAATTAGTTGAGGTGTTGGGGTTTAAGTGGATAGGGGCTTTGAGTATTATGGTATTTAAGTATTTTGGGTACAGGGATTAAGGATAAAGGGATTAGGGGTTAGGGTTTAAGGGATTAAGGGTCAAGAGCAAAGGGATTTGGCACTTACGGGTTAGGTATTTTAATGGTTAATGTCTTAGGGATTATAGGATAGGGGATGAATGTTTAAGTTCATAGGGCATAGGGGTCTATGGATTAATGGATTAGGGATTAGTGTTTAAGTGTTTAAGGGTCGATGGCTTAGGGGTTATGGGATTTAGGGATTTTGTGTTAAGGGATTAGTGATTAACTAAGGTTGAGGGATTAAGGGTTTAGGGATTAGGGCTTAAGGATTTAAGGGTCAATGGATTAGGGGTTAGGGAATTTAGGGATTTGTCAAAAATCTCTTGAAATTTCATGGAATGTCTTCCAACACACACATCACCAATGTCATCCATCGATGTCGAATGGTGAACAATGAATGGGCCCAACGTTGAAATTTCTTCAAACTGTTCCTGTATGAGTTGAAATTTGACATGGTTATACTAGACACATGCCTTGATGATATGAGAGTGTTTCAACACTCAAGGATGCCTAATGTCCCCGAATAATATTTTAGATAATCCACACTTGCATCAACGTTCATCATGCCATCTCATTCTCATCATTCGTCATTCAGATCTGTAGAATGTTTGTCGAAAATATATTGAAATTTCATGGAACATCTTCCAACATGCCCATCACCAATGTCATCCACCAATGTTGCATGGTGAGAAGTGAATGGGGCCAATGTTGAAATTTCTTCAAATTTTTCCTGCATGCATCAAAATTTGACATGGTTATAATAAACACATGCCTCGATGATATGCGAGTGTCTAAAGATTGAAATATATTTCCTGACGTCCTCTCATAATCTTTGATATCGTCCATGTTTTGATAAAATTTTATCATGTAGTCTCATTGTCATCATTCATCATAATTCCCATCTATAGAATCTTTGTCGAAACTCTCTCGAAATCTCATGCAACGTATTCTACCAACATTCCCATCACCAATGTCAACCATCAACGTCGCACGGTGACAAGTGAACGTTGAAATTTATTCAAACTGTGCCTACAAAATTTGACATGGTTAGAGTAGACACATGCTTTGATGGTATGCGAGGGTTTCAAGACTCAGGGATTACCTATTTCCTCACATAATGTTTGAGATCGTCCACATTTCCATCAATGCTCATCATGCAGTCTCATTGTCATCATTCCTCATTCCCTTCTATAAAATATTTGTTGAAACTCTCTTGAAATTAAATGGAACGTCTTCCAATACGCCCATCACCAGTGCCATCCACTGATGTTGCATGCTGAGTAGTGAATGGTGCCAATGTTGAAATTTCTTCAAACTGTTCCTATATGCATCAAACTTTGACATGGTTAGATGAGAGATATGCCTTGATGGTATGTGAGGGTTTCAATACTGAAGGATTCTTGATGTCCTTGCATAATGTTCGACATCCTCCACGTTTTCATGAACCTTCATTATGCGGTCTCATTTTCATCATTCATCATTCCCATCTATAGAATCTTGGTCAAAACTCTCTTTAAATGTCATGGAATGTCTTCCAACATGCCCACCTGCAATGTCATCAACCGACCCATCACAGTGAGTAGTGAATGGGGCCAACGTTGAAATTTCTTCAAAATGTGACTATATGTGTTGAAATTTTACATGGTTAGACATGGGTATAAAGGAACCTCTAAAATATTTTAAAGCCTCATTGACATGGATAAATTACATTCGTCAACTCTGTATGTTCACCTAATAAAAGGGCCCAATATTTCTCCAGAAAGAGTACCTATGGTTGAAAGAGATTTCTTTGGGTGTTTAGGATGGGAAAAACCTTGTATGGATTCTTCCATTTCTTGATTGAAAACGGCCCATATTGCTCCAAAAGGCATGCATGTTCACCTAAGAAAAGGGCCCATATTGCTCCAGAAAGAGTAACTATGGTTTAAAGAGATTTATTTGGGTGTTCAGAATGGGAAAAACCTTGTATGGATTCTTCCATTTCTTGATTGAAATGATTCAACTCTAGGAATTTAGTTCCTAATCCCTTAATATGAGAACATATTTCCCCAATTCCAAATGAAACTAGTCCCGAGATCAATTTTTGTTGGACCTTGGTTATGTGTTAAGGAAGAAAGAGAAGATTAAGGAAGAATAAATATGAAGTACGAAGTGCACGGAAGGCGCATAAACTGAGGAAGGCTTGAAGTGGTTAAAGAAGTAGAAAAGAAGGAATGAAGTAAGGAAAAGCAATTCGTTGAAAGAGAAGATCAAGGAATATAAAGCATCAAAGGATATGGATCATGGACAACTTAGCAAGCGGAAGAATACACCAATGGATGCTTTGGAGCACCTCATAGAAAATAAGGAAGGACAGGTTGGCGAAGCCCTAAAAACGTGGGTGATGTGGACCTAGGGTTTTGGATCAAGGGTTTTGGCACCTAGACTTCAGTCTAAGGTTGTCCGAGAGTCATGTAATGTATAAATAAAGGTATAGAAGAGTTGAGAGGGTTGTTGTTGGTTATGGTTATTATTGATTTTTTTTTCATTGTTATTGTTGATAACAATATTGAGTCTGTAATCTATATCTTCAACTGGGTGCGAAGATCAACCCTGCATCTAGGTGCGCAGGGAGGGGAGAGAAAGAGAAAGAGAGAGAAATATCTGCATCTAAGTGTGCAGATAGAACTGTATGTTTTCATCTAATATATCAAGAAACACATTTATGTGGAGGTAGCCCTACAGAGAGGGTGAACCATGTAAATATGGTTATTATTTGTGGTTGATGTTGTGTTATTTTCTATCTGTTATATTGTTATTGCATGGTTGTTTTCCTTATTAAAGATAGAAGGTATAATCTAACATCACGAAGATAAGTATAATAATGTTAGGGGATCTCCGGGTTATATTGCATTGTTATTCTGGATTCACTTTGCATTTCCTCTGGTTGTAGACACCTGTATCCTGCAACCCCCCTATTGCTACTTCGGGTGAGACTTCATCTGCTTCACAGTTGTTGTCAAAAGGGTCATTAGTTAGGGCTTGTTGGTGTTTTGTTAGAGTTGAACCATGGGTTTTCCCCTATGACAAAAAATGGTTCTATTGTTGGGACCGAGAGATTTTTGAGGGAATGTCGAGGTGGTTTACATCGAAGATAGAAATTCAGAACTAGATAGAAGAATAAGAAAGGGACTTCATCGTAGCTCAGAACAAGAACCATAACATCAACAAGAAATATTGGTTGGGGAGGTACATATTTATGGATGTACACAAAATTTTCTTTACAGGAGTTCATAAGGAGTTATACGAGTGGTTAGCCAGACTAGAAGCCACGCAGTTTGAAATCATATCTAGACCACCTATGGTTTGAACAATGACGTTGATCAAGAAGGTCAAGAGAGTTGATAACGTCGTGTCTAGAGAATTAGATATTCGGTTTGATAACACTATTGCAGTGTACTTTACCAAGTTTTCTATTGACAAAGTGGAATCATATACTCAAGCAGAGAGGTATTTCTTTAAGGGACCTAGAGGAAAGTTTCTACACATCTTGAAGTTAAAGATTAAGATGCTATTGCATGAGAAGAATATCTTGAAGATATAGTAATTAGTGAATTTTAAAGCTAATGTTCAAGAATTCAGACAACGACAGTGACACAGAGGTTGGACACACGCGCAGTGGGAGACCGTTCAGAGAGGTTCCTCTTGCCAACCTCTTTAAGTAGAATTACAGAGACGGGAGATTCTATAGTGGAGAAGAAGCAGATCTAATAGATGAAGAGTATTCATAGTCCGCAAGGGAAGAGGAAGTAGAGACTGAAGAAATTCACCGAGGATAACCAGAAACTTTAGGTGTTGCACCTACTGTCGAAGTAAGTATTATTACTCATGTTTTTTGAGCAACATTAAGTAGCTAGAGTAACCAGAGTAATAAGAGCACCCAAAGCACTATTACAAGAAGTTTAGTACATAATCAATCGAGAAACCAAGGAAAGTCCATGGAAGATGAAATGAGGTTACCTATTTTTAGAGGAGATGGATCTGAAGATCCTGACCAGCACTGGTTCTTCTGCGAAGTTGTATGTAGCATTAAGCAAGTCACCGATGAAGTTGTTAAGAGAGATCAGTTTAATACTACCTTGAGGGACCGTGCACTGAGCTGGTATATGAAGTTTTCTTCAAGACCTAGACAATCTAAACCACTGAATGACATAAAGATTACATTGAGTGCAGAGTTCAAGAAGCCTAAGTCTGAGTCACAGTGCATTACAGAGTTAAAGTAAATCAAGTAGAAGGTGACTGAACCTGTTTGGGAGTTTGATCATAGGTTTAAGAATCTGAGAGGTTGTTTGTGTTTTCAGATCCCAGATGAACATAATAAAGAATGGCTCATCGTTGCCCTCCTGCCACATATCAGAGTTCCTCTGATGCACCAGAAATTCACTTCATAGAATGAAGCTCTGGATATTTCCATGAAACTAGAAGCAACCCCTGTAGGATAATCCAGTTCAGGTAAGAGCCAGATTTTAAATGAATTAACTAGTTTATCTTTACAGGTTGAAGATATGAAAAGGACAAAGGAAAGGAGAAAAGAGAATATATCTAGTGTATCAGATGTAAATCATAGGGCCATGACAAAGAGAACTGTCCTTTATTTAATGAATACTTTTCCTCTGGGGCGCCTAACCCCTTGAGGCAAGCTACTCTACCATGGTGTGAGGTATGTAGAAATAGACACCTTCCTGGTGAATGTTATTACATGCAGAAATATGTCCAGACACCTACCAATATTTATTTCACATTCTGTAAGTATATGGGGCATGATGAGAGGGATTGTAGGGCTTATGCTCTCATGCATGAAAGGTCAAGGGATACATATATAATTCAAGGAGAAATGCAATCATAAAGAAACACCACGCAGTTCAATTCCCTAGCAAGAGGAAACTTCAACACTCGCAGTGGATTTAGAGGAAGAGGACAATGAGGAGGAATGGGTCGAGGTTGAGGTTAGATCATTTTCTATAACTACGCCCAGCCAGGACAATTGGCAAGGTATTTTCAGAACCCTTGTACTACTTGCAACTACTCTAATTCATTTGATCATGTCATTGAATATTATCTAGTATTGCTAGAAAAACTCCAAGAAAGACGATGTGGAAACCAACAAGTATAACTGATATCAGTTGAACCTCACAGTGAGGATCCTAGATTAAGTGTTATTACTAGAGGAGGCACTGTCACATGAGAAGACAGGGTGACTCCAGGAAATACTACATATGGATCAAGGATCAAAAAAGATGTAGAGAAGACACAATTGTTTGATCCAAGGAAAGAAAAGCACACCTTTGAAGGAGCAAGAAGAGAATTTATAGGAGAATGAGATTCTTCATCTAGAGCACAACCATAAGTAAGGGAATGTTAAATGCCTCCAACATTTGATCAGTCTGCCCTAGCTAGACAAGGAAAAGAGGTAAGAAAGCTTATGGACTTCTTGTATACTTGCATCAATTTGATTAAAGATGAAAGAGTTGTGCAGGACCTACAACACCTAATTAGACAGTATAACATGGGGAGAATAGATCCTCTGGTAAGTAGAGTTGTGAATCAGGTATCCAAGAAAATGAGGACAAGCAAGGAATTGCACCTTAGTGCTCATATTGGAGACTACAACATAGACTATGTGTTCCTCGACTTGGGATCATAAATAAATGTTATGACAAAGAATACTTGGGCACTAATGGGAAAACCTAAGTTGATTTACTCTCCTATTAGGCTAAGGATGGCTAATTAGTAGGCAGTGAGCCCCTTTGGAAGACTAGAGCATGTCCTTGTGGACATCGACAGAGTGAGGAAATTTGCATATTTCGAAGTGAGTGAGATTGTTGATGATAGCTACCGCTACCCATCATTGTTAGGAATTGATTGGGATTTCAACAATTCAACTGTTGTTGACCTAAAAAAGAGAATAATGACATTCAAAGGTGATGGCATTAAGGTCATTGCACCTCTCGATCTTGATGAAGGTCAAAGATACACAGAATCAATAAGAGAAGAAGACTGTGCCTATGAGCTAGAAAACATCTATAAAGTGATAGAATGACAACATGATTACATTAATCCTACAGCATATGGAAATCTAAGTTGGTGAAGTGAAAGTGCATGCTCTTGAGATTCAGAAGAAGCATTGGAAAATTGACAGAACAAAATGTATGAAATCTCTACGCGTAGGTGTGCCAGATTGATCAAGGCAGTTCCCTGGATTAGAACAGAAGTAAGTAATCTTCCTACATTTGATGGCTTGAATAATTTAGAGACATTTCTCATTGAATTTGAAGGAATTGTACCAGTACAATAGAGGTTGTTGGCACTAGATGAAGCCTTGAAAGCAATTCCAGCTAGATGGCAGGGAACACACAAGAATAACATTGTGGAGTGGGTACATTGTCACACCTTGATGATAGTGCGTTTTTTAAACCAAGATGACCAAGTTGAAGGTTTCAAAGTTCGATACACAAGTTAGATTTTTCCAAAGGACCATGTGAGAAGTTGTGAGGAAGCCTTGAGAAACATTCCTAAAGAACAGTGGGTACATAAGTTCATTAGCACTTTGGATACTACACCTATCAACTGGTATCTTCAAGAAGAACTGTGCCTCATCACTACAGACTGGTATCAAATGACCTAGAACATTATAACTACATTCCTATTCGAAATTCAATACACTGCAATAGATCAGGCTTTACAAATTGTAAGACAAAAGGTATTTGAAGAGGCACCTAACCTCCCTTTTGCACAAGAAGAAGATGAATGCACTTCACCTCTTCATAAGTTACAGGGTTGTTATAATATTAATGTTGATGAGGATGATGACCCTAGGGATGTAAACATTGCAGAAATTGAAGGTTAGAGAGACATAGAAGGACCAGGGATTGAATTAGATTTTATTGGAAAACCTATTAAAATTAAGAAGGTTAATATTGGAACAGAGAAAAACCCTAAGTTGTCAAATGTTGGAGACTATTGGGATGATGCTACTATTGATAAGATTACAAAACTACTGCATGAGTATCAGGACTTGTTTCCAACCAAGTTTACATATATGAAGGGAATAAAAGTACCCATGGGAGAAATGAAGATTCCCTTGAAACCAGATTATAGGCCAATCAAGCAGAGACCTTACATACTGAATCCAAAGTACAAGAAGAAAGTTCAGATTGAATTATATAGAATGTTGGAAGCAGGCATCATAGAACTAGTTGAATAATTTGAATGGATTAGCCCTATGTTGGTCCAAGATAAGAAGTCATGAGAAATCAGAATCTGTGTAGATCTAAGGAAAGTGAATGATGCATGTTTACATGATCCATTTCCTACACCTTTTACTGATGAGGTCCTAGATAATGTAGGAGGACAAGAAGTCTATTCATTTACAGATGGATTTTTAGGCTATCACGAGATCAGAATTGCTAAGGAGGACAGGCATTAGACCACATTTGCCATAGAATGGGGCTCTTATCAGTACATTGTGATGCCTTTTGGTTTGAAGAATGCACCAACCATCTTTTCCAGGGTGGTGGTTGAAGAATTTAAGGATTATTTACACAAGTTTTTAGAGGCATACTTTGATGATTGGACCATTTTTAGCCTATTGAAAAATCATATTGAATGTTTCAGATTAATGTTAGATAAGTGCAGGCAATGTTAGATTGCCCTGAATCTGAAAAAGTGTATTTTCTTTTCACCGTTTGGAGTGTTGTTAGGACATATTGTGTGTAAACAGGGGTTGTTGGTAGATCCATCCAAGATTGTTATCATTGTTGACCTACCCCCTCCTGCTTCAGTTAGACAGTTGCACACTGCATTAGGAAACATTGGATACTACAGAAAGTTTATTAAGGGCTACGCACAAATAAAAACACCTATGGAGAAGCTATTAAAGAAAGATAGTAATTTTCAATGGACAGAGGAATGCCAACAGAGCTTCGACACACTAAAGTAGAAAATGGTCACTACACCTATTTTGATTTTTCCAAATTGGAGTAAGGAATTCAATGTTCATGTCAATGCTTCATCCATTGGATTAGGAGATGTTTTAGCACAACCAGGTGCAGGAGACATTGACCACCCTATAGCCTTTGTGAGAAGGAAGCTTTCTACCTCTAAAATAAATTATACTACGACTAAAAGATAAGGCTTAGCTATGGTATACGCACTGCAGAAGTTTAGACACTACTTGTTGGGAGGACATTTTAAGATGTTTACTGATCATTCTGCATTGAAGCACTTAGTCAAAAATCTAGTGCTGGGGGGAAGAATATGCAGATGGCTATTATTATTCCAGGAATATGATTTTGAGATTGTGGTCAAGACAGGGAAAATGAATAAGGGACCTGACCACTTATCTAGGTTAGAACATGGAGAAGAACCTACCAGTTTGGAAGATACAATACCATATGCACATTTGTTGGCCATCAGGAAAGTCAATGATCACTTCGCCAAGATAGTCCAGTTCCTGTCCACAGGAATGGCACCTCGCAAATATACATTCATTCAGAAAAAACAGTTGGTAGTCAGCGCTACAAATTTTAAACTTATAGCTAGACAGTTATATAACATGGGACCAGATGAGATCTTGAGGAGATGCGTTATGGAGGAAGAAATACCATTGATTTTAGCAGAATCACATGAAGGCATCTCAAGAGTAAATTATGGAGGGAAAGAAACAATGTAGAAGGTTCTTAGAGCTTGCCTCTGGTGGACCACTTTACATAAGGATGTGTTGGCAGCAAGTATATAATTATCATTTTTATAAAGTTGCCTACACAGGGTCTATGAAATTTTACTTCTCTTCATAAGCGTTTCTTCAAAAGATAGTTGTAAATCGTCGCATTTTACCTATCATTTATTCATGCTTCATTTTTATGACTGAAAGCATGAAAACTCACAACTATCGTCATCGTTCTGTCTTAAATTTTCATTGAAAGCATGTCGTTTATGATAGAATTACGATTTCTTTCTATGGACATATTTCTTTCATTGTTTATGATCGTTTCAATTCTAAGAATGCCTAAGAAAATTATGGTTGTTTGAATGAAAGACCCCCATCAATTGGTATTTGATTTTTGTATTATTTTTGGTTCGATGATTGACCATATTTATTTCATGGAAACTCTGGCTTTTCAATTTTTGTAAATCACCTATCTATGCAATTAAATTTGGATGCACGCATTATGTTTTAAAGTACTCTGTCCTAGCACGTACCCAATGCCAAGGTTGCATATGTAGTACAGAATGCCATTACTCCTGAGTATGGTCTGGGGCTTCATAATTTTTCTCCCATGCATTTTGATTAACACTTTGCCCACCGTTTGAACTATCACAACATTGTGTTGATAAGGCTCGGGGCTATGGCTCTGTGGCCTTTTTCAAAACCCTACCTGTGAGTTCTTTGTTAATACCCTCCATTCGGCATGGCCCAGTGATAAGGGTCGAACCAAACGGCATCCAGACTTTGATTTCATATGATAACGCTAGAGAGGATTTGGAAAGGAACGGTTGGCATTTGTTCATCGAAAAATTTCAAGGTTTTAACCTCCAGGCCTTAACCTTTGATGGCTGTAGGGAAAAAATCAGTGATGTGCAACTAGAAGTGACAGAAGAATCCTTAAGCCAAGCCATGAGATTGCCAGCAATTGGTCAGAAATGGTTCAAGAATGCGAAAGTGGAGGAGGTTCCCTGGACATTACTGTTTACCTCACGAAAAATAGCTAGTTGTGATCGAGGTATGCCAATTTCATTCTTGAAACCCAGATGGCATGATTTACTTGTTGTAGTGAAGTAATTTATCACTTGTGAGGGTCAATTCAGACTGGTTTTCCTATATCATCTATGCCTCCTTGTGGGTTTTATTGGTTTTCCATTGAATATCCCTTACTACCTGCTTAAAAGTCTGTATAAAATGGGTAAATGGTTTAGGAAACAGAGGTCTGATTCGAGTTTATTCCATCATGGTTTAATTGAAATTATTCTCATGCACTAGTTGCAATTTCATGTCAATGCTTCATCCATTGGATTAGGAGATGTTTTGGCACAACCAGGTGCAGGAGACATTGACCACCCTATAGCCTTTGTGAGAAGGAAGCTTTCTACATCTGAAATAAATTATACAACCACAAAAATATAAGACTTAGCTATGGTATATGCACTGCAGAAGTTTAGACACTACATGTTGGGAGGACATTTTAAGATGTTTACTGATCATTCTGCATTGAAGCACTTAGTCAAAAATCTAGTGTTGGGGGGAAGAATATGAAGATGGATATTATTATTCCAGGAATATGATTTTGAGATTGTGGTCAAGACAGGGAGAATGAATAAGGGACCTGACCACTTATCTAGGTTAGAACATGGAGAGGAACCTACTAGTTTGGAAGATACAATACCATATGCACATTTGTTGGCCATCAGGAAATTCAATGATCACTCCGCTGAGATAGTCCAGTTCCTGTCCACAGGAATGGCATCTTGCGAATATACATTCATTCAGAAAAAATAGTTGGTAGTCAGCGCTGCAAATTTTAAACTTATAGCTGGACAGTTATATAACATGGGACCAGATGAGATCTTGAGGAGATGCGTTATGGAGGAAGAAATACCATTGATTTTAGTAGAATCACATGAAGGCATCACAAGAGTAAATTATGGAGGGAAAGAAACAATGTAGAAGGTTCTTAGAGCTTGCCTATGGTGGACCACTTTACATAAGGATGTGTTGGCAACAAGTATATAATTATCATTTTTATAAAGTTGCCTACACAGGGTCTATGAAATTTTACTTCTCTTCATAAGCGTTTCTTCAAACGATAGTTGTAAATCGTCGCATTTTACCTACCATTTATTCATGCTTCATTTTCATGACTGAAAGCATGAAAACTCGTAACTATTGTCATCGTTCTGTCTTAAAGTTTCATTGAAAGCATGTTGTTTATGATAGAATTATGATTTCTTTCTATGGACATGTTTCTTTCATTGTTTATGATCGTTTCGATTCTAAGAATTCCTAAGAAACTTATGGTTGTTTGAATGAAAGACCCCCATCAATTGGTATTTTATTTTTGTATTATTTTTGGTTCGATGATTGACCATATTTATTTCATGGAAACTTTGGCTTTTCAATTTTTGTAAATCACCTATCTGTGCAAATAAATTTGGATGCACGCATTATGTTTCAAAGTACTATGTCCTAGAATGTACCCAATGCTAAGGTGGCATATGTAGTACAGAATGACATTACTCCTGAGTATGGTCTTAGGCTTCACAATTTTTCTCCCACGCATTGTGATTAACACTTTGCCCACCATTTGAACTGTCACAACATTGTGTTGATAAGGCTCGGGGCTATGGCTCTGTGGCCTTTTTCAAAACCCTACCTGTGAGTTCTGTGTTAATACCCTCCATTCGGCATGGCCCCAGTGGTAAGGGTCGAACCAAACGGCATCCAGACTCTGCTTTTGTATGATAACGCTAGAGAGGATTTGGAAAGGAATGGTTGGCATTTGTTCATCGAAAAATTTCAAGGTTTTAACCTCCAGGTCACCCAAGAGATTTCCTTAACCTTTGATGGCTGTAGGGAAAAAATCAGTGATGTGCAGCTAGAAGTGACAGAAGAATCCTTAAGCCAAGCCACGATATTGCCAACAGTTGGTCAGAAATGGTTCAAGAATGCGAAAGTGGAGGAGGTTCCCTGGACGTTACTGTTTACCTCACGAAAAATAGCTAGATGTGATTGAGGTATGCCAATTTCATTCTTGAAACCCAAATGGCATGATTTACTTGTTGTAGTGAAGCAATTTATCACTTGTGAGGGTCAATTCAGACTAGTTTTCCTATATTATCTATGCCTCCTTATGGGTTTTATTGGTTTTCCATTGAATATGCCTTACTACCTGCTTAGAAATCTGTATAAAATGGGTAAATGGTTTAGGAAATAGAGGTTTGATTCGAGTTTATTCCATCATGGTTTAATTAAAATTATTCTCATGCACTAGTTTCAATTACAAAACGATGGTTGGGATGCATTCATTTCACGAAATGGCTTTGGAAACAGTGAGTTGGGACGGGTAGATAAACTGGTCATTGCCGAAACCCTCGTGAACCATACAACCTCTTCTCCACCACTTCAGGCCTGTGAATTTTCCCCTAATAATGATCCCTCGACCTACCTTGATGTCATTCAACAGGATGACTAACCGGTTACACATCCAAATTGCACTAAAACTGTTAAGAAACCGACAGGAAGGAAGCCAAAAGGCAGTGTTGATGTTAATTTCAAGAACAAAAGGGCTGGTCATTTAATTTCTCGATGTGATCGAAATAAAATGAAACCCTGTGCAGACACAATCAACACGATTGAAGTGAGTGAAGACTCAAATTCAGAAATTGAAAAATTCTTGGCTGAAGAGGACCCCATGTCATTCGGGTTATAGCCTGACCGACCCTATGGCTATGTTAGTAATCTGCCTCCTTGTCTAAAGGATAACCCATAGTTTCCTGGTATCCAACTCTGTGATAAGCCTACCATTCGCATGGAGGATTCTCCAACCCTTAATACTGTTAGTGCTAATGCATAGTCCTTACAGTCACAGTGTGATGAATGTCGATCATGGATCGACAGGTACTATACTGATGTTCCATTGCTACAGTCATGACTCAAGTCTTTAAGAGACCAAGTCGATAGGTTGAAAAATGAAAACAACAGGCTTGAGTCCATTATCCAAGGGAAGGAAAAATGATTGAAAACTACAGGTCGTGTCATTTTCAAGAATGTAGAGGCAGCAACAGCTATCGTAAACTCCAAAATTTCTTGATATGTTTTGGTTCCATGATTTGAGGTATGATGTTTTTAAATTTTAGCATGATCTTGTCACTCTTAAGTTAGGATTTTTTATTTGATTGAATAAACTATTTTTCTTATTAAGATTAGTTTGTTTTGTTTATTTAATAAAATATGATTGCATTTTCTATTATAACTATCTACAGAATCGTAACATTTTGTAGCCAGTTAAGAAAATTCGAGTTGTTTGATTTAATAATTGAAAACATATCTGAAACCTTCTCATTTTCATTTGTTTTCAGGATGATTAAGGATCCCATGATTTCCAAGAAGATATGAGGCACTTTTTGAGATCTCCCAGCCATATCAACTTTGTATTTTGAGTAAATAGATTAGACTATTGTTAGTTTTTTATATTTAGTAAAAACAGGGTGGTTGCATCCCACATATTTTTGGAAACAAATTTAATCTTATCAACAAGAAACAATTATGTTTCCTGAAACCTATTTAAACCTATTATTTTGTAAACATTTGATCATCTCAGCCTGGGGCAAGACTATGGATGTTTCACTACAGACTTGAATGGAATATAATACACGTCACAACTTTAGCTTTTATGTATCATGTTTTTTTTCAAGTCATGTTTATTTCAATTTGTTAATAGATTATGAGTGTTTTTGTCGTCGTGGTTTATTATCAGTTGGTATGATTAAAGATTATATACTATCCATATTTTCATGTCCCATATATAACACATAGTAATCATTCGTTCAATTTGAAATCAGAGATTTATCTCTAATTTTGATCAAATGTTTATACGCAAGTTCTCACAGGAAGAATTATCTTATTGTGGCAGCTTGTAAAATTATAAGATTACTATGACTGCATCTATTATGTGTTCTGTTATTATAATTCAAACTCCATCATCACTGCTTCACATTTGTTAAGAGCAATTTCAAGATCTATCGCAGGTTTACCTCATAAGATAAGGTGGCTGGATGCTACACATTGAACAGATATTGGATGCAATAGCAGGTCAACTTGTTATTTGATTTCATTAGTATAATAAATATAGAAGCTTCCTATAGTTAAAGTACTTTCTTCCATCTATTATTTCTTTTGTTTAATTAGACAGCTTGATATTCGATTTCTTAAGTATAAACATCTAAGAAAACAAATCAAAAAGATAAGATAGTAGTTTTACTGTTGTTTAAAAAAAA
>SNQJ01S0103092.1:15691-46196 GCA_010110895.2 Picea sitchensis
TAGTTAATTGTACTTATAGATTTTAGTAATTGTTATTTATTAGGTTATTGTTTTTCCTTTGGTTATTTTTTCTTTCTTTAGGACTTAGATCGGCTAACGTAGCCACAAAACCCGTGAGGGTGAGTTAATCCAAACGACTTGGGTTAATTAGACAACCCCGGACTGAAATCACTCTTCTAGTTGACAAGAGGTCAATTTTTCCCGTCAACAAATGGCACTAGAAGGAGGGCCTGAAAACTATTAATGGCACGAGGAGGTCGTAAGACTCCTCCCCCACCTACCCGCTCATCTATAGTAAATCAAATTCGTTCAAAAGACAACATTGTCCCTCAAACAACAACCACATCAAATGACGATCTATGGATCACAGTTGAACCAGTAACTCCAAATCCCCTAGGTGGTGACATACAAGAGATTGTTCGTCAATCCCTCATAAGAATGCACAGTGCCTTAGCCCGTATCAGACAACCAAGTTGACCTTTGAACCAACCATTAGACTTCTCTGATATCAGAGAACAACTCGTAGGTACTGATCTTACCTTAAACCCTACAAATCCAGATCATATCCTCACTCCTGCAGCAGGAGGGTCTAGAATTCCACCATCACCACCCCCTTCATCTCCTTCTTCTTCTGGAGAAGAATCCTCAGACAAAGGTAGTTCCTCATCTCGGCCTTCAACACCACCCACACCTATGGCCAATGCGAACAATCCCGCTAGACCATTGCTCGACCAAGATGCAGTGGCCATACCTGGGCCCCAACATCCTTTACCTAAACACCCAGAGAAATGGCTCCCTAAATTTGACCCGGACTCCAAACAGATCGTTGAAGATCACATCAAAAAGTTTATGCTAGCCATTAGGCTCCGTAGTGTTGATCATGAAGACGTAGTCTGTAGATTGTTTCCCTACACCTTTGAAGGCAATGCCTCTACCTGGTACTTTTCCCAACAACCCCACACCATTGTGTCATGGGATAAATTTGAGTTATGTTTCTTTGAGAAGTTTGGAGACAACAAGTCTCCTGAAGTTCTAGTCATGGAGATTTCTAGTTTAAAAATGAACCCCAAAGAAAAAATCAAAGACTTTAATCAAAAGTTCCTAACACTAAAGAACCGAATCCCCACAGATTCGATGCCTACTGAGAATATTATAGTTGCATACTACACGAAAGCCTTACATCAAAACATAGCCATTTGGGTAAAGAGGTCTAAGAAAGCCACATTGATAGAAGCCTTCGAAGAGGCCAGTCGGATCGAGAAAGACATTCTCAGCTTAAAATACACTACCAGTAACGAGTTAGAGGCTAGTTCATCCTCTAAAAAGAAAATCAAAATCCTTCCTAGACCTCCCCAAAATAAAGCTCAACCTAAGAGTTCAAATTTAGAAAACTTACAGAAAGTCGTTCATAAATTGTGCAATCAAGTTATAGATTTGAAAAGGTTGGTTGAAAAAGCTTCTTCAAGCAAAGGGCCTTACAAACCCCCTTTTAGGAATCCTTTTCCTACAAACCGACCTAACTGAAATTCTGAAGGCCTAAATCTAGAAAGCCTACAATTTGCTATTCAAACGATCCTAGAAGCACATGATAACTTGATTCCTCCCGAGATTCCTGAAGAAGTAGCTGAACAAGAGACGGTAGAAGAAGATGAACCCTCTCCGAACATTTTCGGGCGTTTTTCGGATAGCATTTTTCAAGCTAATTTCAAAACAGTGCATCCTTACAATACCAGGAGCAAGACAACAAATAAGCCTTCTTCTAAAATTACGACGACTTTTTCTCCAAAACAGACTAAATTGTTTGAGACTAAACAAAATTCAACAAACCCTGGTTTAGATTATGATTTGATTGAAGATCTGAAAAAGATTAGGGCTAACATTTATGTTTATGAATTACTAAAATTCCCTTTTCTTTTGCAAAAGATGCTGCAGAATATTGCGGAGAACAGTAAAAATAGCAATTTGAATAGCAACAAAGGTGTTCAAAACAACCCCAAAATTCCTCAGAAGACCTCCACCAAAACTACATCCGAGCCTCATGACAAAAGAGACCTTCCTATAAATAATGTAACAAATGTAGATAAACCAGTTTCAGAGCCTGCGATTAAAAAAAAACAAACTTCTTTTGTTAATACTCGCAGAAATGTCCCTCCATTTTTGTTGACTTTTGAAATCTTCAATAGGAATGTTCATAACTGTATGGTAGATTCAGGTGTGTCATCTAACGTAATGCCTTGGTATGTTTGTCAAAATATTAATGCCAAAGTTCAACCATCCACCTTGAAAATTATCCAGCTTGATCGAACTAGTGTTAAAGTGATAGGTGAATTAAAAAATGTGCTTATAAGATTGTCATCTAATCCTAAAGTCCATCAAGTGATTGATATCATTGTTGTAGATATTCCAGAAGTATATGGTTTGTTTTTAAGTAGAGACTGGTCGGAACAATTACATGTCTATTTTGCAACGGATTGGTCTCACTTGTGGCTACCCGAGAATGGAAAGCCTAACAGAATCAAGGTAAATCATGAACATTATATGAAGTTCACGGTAACTGATTTAAATGATCCCAATGAACCATTCACTCCTTCTTCCAATTCTCCTGAAATACAGGGGATCGATACTTTTTTCGGAAATTTTATGGCCGAAACTTCTACCATCACTAACCCAGAACAACAATCTAAAATTATGACATACACACAGTCAACAACCTTCTCTCAGTGGTCACATGCACCCGACAAAAATCAAATATGGTCTCTTTACTTTGATGGGTCAAAATCTAAGGAAGGAGTTGGTGCAGGGTGCGTGCTCATCGATCCAGCAGGTAACAAGACTTTGATTGCTTGTTGGTTAGAATTTGAATGTACAAACAATACGGTTGAATATGAGGCACTCTTGCAAGGCCTCAGAAAAGCATTAGATCTGAACATTCAAAATTTGACTATCTTTGGTGATTCAGAAATCGTGGTTAGACAGGTAAAAAATTCTATCCACTGTTTATATCCGCACCTTAAAAGCTATCAAACTGAGGTATGGAATTTGATGAACAAGTTTTTCTCTTTTAACATTAATTCTATTCCTATATTGAGTAATTCAGAAGTTGATTTGTTAGCTAACGTCGCTTCAAAACTTTTTCCTGTAGAAGGCTTATCTTCGAATGATTTTTTTGTCGAACTATTGTTCAGACCGTCCGTTCCAGAAAACATCACGAATTGGAGAGTCTTCAATGACAATCAACAGATCATAAGTTTTTTGCATATGGAAGAAACTTTCTAGGGCGCAGTGATCGACGAAGGTAACCATGATGAAAATCTTCACGACTTTACAGTAATACCAGATCCGAGATACCCAAAATCTACATCAGACATGGTAAACTCTATCCCGAAATCTGTGGTTAGATTAGAAAAATTTTATGATCTTCACGACAAGTTCAGAAAATCAGTGAATTGTAAAACGAATAGTTCCTCCTTGACACATGAAAAAGTAAATTGGGGAACTAAAGACAACCCATAGTGCATTAATTTAGGGTTGGGGTGTTCTGAGCAAAAAAAGGTATCATTTATTAAGTTGTTTAAGGAATTCAAAGATGTTTTTGCCTGGACGTATGACGACCTAAAAACCTTTGATCCTAACATCATACAACACATTATTCCCATGAAACCCTAGACCCAACCTTTTCAACAAAAGTTAAGGAAAATGCACCCAAAACTCAAACCAACGGTCAAGAAGGAATTAAACAAACTCCTGAACGCTAAAATAATTTTTCCAGTTAGGCACACACAATGGGTCTCTATTCTTGTCCCTGTTAGAAAGAAGAGTGGTGAAATCTGAATATGTGTCGATTTTCGAAATCTTAACCGAGCATCTAATAAAGACAACTACCCTGTCCCTCCCATGGAACAGATCCTTCAACAAGTATCTGTTTCTGAAAGATTATCCTTTTTGGATGTTTTTTCAGGGTATAACCAAGTCCTTATGTCTCCCTCAGACCAGCTCAAAACTACTTTCCGTACTCTATGGGGCACCTACGCTTATAGAAAGATGCCCTTTGGACTCATAAACATTGGTGCTACTTTTCAGAGAGCGATGGACATTGCTTTCTGCGGCTTAATCAATTAATTTGTAGTAGTTTACCTAGATGACATCACTTTCTTCTCAAAAAATAAATAAGATCATCTAGCTCATTTAAGATCTATTCTACAGCGATATCGTAAGTACGACATTTCTTTAAATCCTAAAAAATCTGTCTTCATAGTAGAACAAGGTAAGCTCATCGGATTCATTGTATCGAATGAAGGGATGATTATAGACCCTGAAAGAACCCAAGTCATTTTGAAACTCCCCCCTCCCTCATCAAAAAAGTCCATGCAATCTTTCTTAGGTCAAATAAACTTCGTTAGGAGATTCATCCCTAGCTTTTCAGAAATGGTGAGACCATTACAAAACTTAATAAAAAAGGATGTATAGTACCATTGGGGGCCTTTAGAAAGCCAGGATTTTGATTCAATAAAAAATCCCATAATAGACACTCCTTCTCTAATGAGCCCTGACTTTCGCAAGACTTCACCCTCTACACATTTGCCTCTGATCGATCCTACGCTACTGTCCTGACTCAAAAGAACGTTGAAAACAACAAAGTCCCAATTGCGTTTATGAGCTCAACCTTCAAAGGGGCAGAACTTAATTACCCAATATTAGATCAACAAGCTTATGTTGTTTTCAAAGAAGTAAAACGCTTCTGATCTTATCTGTTGAAATCTAGGACGAAAATCATTTTTCCTTACCCGGCTGTCAGAAATTTGTTAGTACAGAAAGAACTAGGTGAAAAAATGGCAAATTGGGTCACATCCTTACAAGAATATGACGTAGAAATCACCCTAGCACAAATTGTAAGAGGCCAAGGTTTATGTAAGTTGGTCATTGATTCAGCTATAGGACAACAAGAAGAAACTGATATGTTAAATCCAGGACAACACTATCAAAATCAAATCTGTTGTGCGCAAAGCCCTGTTAGTTCCTGGTACAATGACATAAAATTTTGTCTTATACACGGATCAGATCCCCGTCACCTTGATCCCACAAAAAGGAGAGCACTAAGATTAAAATATGCTTCTTTTCAACTAATTAATGGTATTTTGTTTCGTCAAAATTTTGATGGAGTACTTATGCATTGTCTTGAAAAAGATGAAGCAGAAAAAGTCTTATTGGAATTACATGCAGGGGAAGCAGGTGGGCATTTTGATGGAGACACCACTGCCCATAAAGTATTAAGATCAGGTTATTACTGGCCTACCCTTTTCAAAGACACTCATGATTTATGTCACAAGTGTGTGATTTGTCAAAAGGCATCCGGATGGATATAGACACCAGCGTTCCCTTTGCAA
Organism: Picea sitchensis; assembly: GCA_010110895.2. NCBI lineage: Eukaryota > Viridiplantae > Streptophyta > Pinopsida > Pinales > Pinaceae > Picea > Picea sitchensis. The sequence continues at coordinate 21,076 of SNQJ01S0103092.1, forward strand.
CCAGTTTCGATAGACTCCCCTTTTTAGCAGTGGGGTCTGAATATTATAGGCCCAATCAATCCGCCATCCTCACAGCAACATAAATACATCATAACATCCATAGATTATTTCACCAGGTGGTCTGAGGCTGCCCCATTAAAAGTTGTAAATACCAGCCATGTAATATCCTTCTTGAATTCAAATATTATTACTCGTTTCGGTATCCTTGAATTCCTGGTATTTGACAATGCTTCTTATTTTTAGTCTCTTGAAATGAGTGATTTCGCTCTAAAAAAAGGAATTAAATTAAAGTACTCTACTAGCTATTATCCCCAAGGCAACGTTTTGGCAGAATCAACTAATACAAATCTGATCAAAATTATCAAGAGAACGGTCTCCGAAAACCATAAAAATTGGCATAACGCATTGTTAAACGCAATCTGGGTTGATAGAGTAACTCCTAAAACTGTTGTGGGTAACTCACCTATCTTTCTCATTTATGGCAGGGAAGTGATTCGTCCACCGCATGTACTTCTTCCATATCTGCAGTTATCGCAGAAGGTACAGGAAGAAGACTGCCCCCCTTTGGAGAGTCAAATTAACGCTTTGCTAAAATTAGAAGAAGTGAGGGCGCAAGAAAAACGAAAATTGCATCAACATCAACTTATTATTAAAAACTGGTTTGATTCTAATTCTACCTCTGACAGAAATTTTGAGGTAGGTGACCTTGTCCTAAAATGGGACAAACCTCACGAGGAAAAAGGAGAGCATAGTAGGTTTCAGAACTTGAGGTTGGGGCCATTTTTAATCGTTGAAAAACTAGGTCCCAATTCCTTTTGCTTACAGAATTTAGAGGGACAGCCAGACACCTTTCCAGTGAATGGCCATGCTCTAAAAAGGTACTTTTCCTGATAACGCTCCCATTCAACCTTTGTAAATATTTTTTGTTTTGTTTTGTTTTTTGCTTTTCTTTGCTGGTTTGTTTTGATTTTTCCTTTCTGCTTATCAGTCTTTCTTTTGAAACATATATGCCTGCACCATGGGCTAGTTCAAACAAAAATAACAGAAAAAATTCCCCTCCAAAATGACTGTTGAAAGTTGTTTAAACATCAATTATGGTGTTTCTCTGAAATTGCAGCCCTGCTAAAATGACTTGTTGTTTTAAAAGCATCTTCTTGATTTCAATCTGCAACTGAAGGCACTCACGATCATCTATAAAAATTCTTTTTACGCAGTCCCTGTTCTTTAAGAGGACAACTCAATGATGTCTCCCTGTTCTTGAAAGTTAGTTTTATTAGTAAATGATTTCCAGATCTTAATGAAGGACAGTTGGAAAAAAATTTCAAGGTTTGTGACATATTAAGATGCGTCTTAAAAATAGCTTTTAATATTTACAATTTTCTTGGTCGTAACATTGGTGGATTCGGCTCTGATGAGAAACCCTAGCTCTCCTGCAGCATAGCCAGCTGCAGCACACACCCAACAACAAGCGGAGCAATCATACAGAGACGATCGTGATTTCCTGGTGGTCACTGATACACCGATATGGGCGAGGAGGGGGGGGGAACCCCCCTCATATTGTAATGTGGCGGCCAATGATAAATCGGGTGTCAGGGCAAGGAGACCCACCTTTGAGCCGTTGGCGCAGATAAGAGATCAGCTCTTAGCCAAGGAGCAGGGTCTGAGAACGGAAATGGACACAGAAGCGGGAACCTCCCAGCCCAAGTAGCCACAGAGTTGGGAACCAGGTAAATTCATTCCACAACTGGAAAAATCTCTGAGATATCTCATTAGTTCAACTAGGGTTGGAGAGCACACACAATTTATGAAAGAACATGCCCTCATTGGAAAATTTTTGGGGCTTTGGCCCACAGAGAGGGACCTTAACAAGTGGATTAAGCATTGGTGGAACCCCAAAGGAGACTATGAGGTGCAACTCAGCTCCAAGGTTTTCTTTACCATCATTCTATACAACCTCGAGGACAAGGACAGGATCTTTGAAAATGGACCATACTTCTTCAACTCTACAGGGTTGTTCCTACGCTTCTGGATGGAAATATTCAGCCCGGATAAAGAATATTTCACCATGGCCCCCGTATGGATACGTCTATACTCCCTCCCACAGGAGTTTTGGCTGGAAGAGATCCTTATGGGTATAGGAAATACCCTAGGACAATATGTCAAAGCTTCGGAAGCTACAAAGTAGAGAAAATACACCTCTTATGCCAGGATCTGTGTATACATGAATATCTCCAAAGCACTCCCTGGTACAGTGACCCTTGAATACCAGGACGAGGACTGGCAACAAAATATGGATTATGAGCACATCCCTTTTAGATGCAGGAGATGCCATGAGCATGGCCACCTATTTTGGGACTGCCCTCTCATCAAACAAGCGACAAAGGCAAGCGAAACTACGCAGAAGGATGGCTTCACCACTGTCACCTCAAGGAAGAGGAACCCCCCAAGAAAAAAAATCCCAGATACCAGTCAAAAAATTGCAACCAAAAATTCATATGAGATCTTGAACCAACTGCCAGAAGAAGAGGAAATCCAAGACCCACATAAGGACCCTCCAAAAAAGTCCGTGAACAGCCTGAACATCAACCCCAACCCTGCAACAGGTGAAACCCACAAAGAAGACAGAGGAGAAGGGGATGGCGAAACTCCAATGCTGATCGATGACCGAGACCTAGCAGGGATAGACCTGGAAAAGTTGGAGGAAGCGTTCAACCAAAAAGACCTGCATACCCTCCCTGAAGAACAATTGTGCAAAGTCCATAAAGTCTTTCTAAACTCTTCAGTTAGATCCATGGCACGCCTGGGCATAGCAACGGACCTGAGCTTTGGCTCGAAGAGAACCCCTCGAGAGAACAAAAGGAGAGGGCGGAAAACTGCGCACCAGCTAATCAAGGAAGTTGGCAACCTTATGATTAACTCGGGTCAGATCCATAAGCTCTCGGAGGGATACCTCCATTCTGCCCCCCCTTCTTAATGATGAATATCATCACCTGGAACATCAAAGGACTAAATTATAGATCCAAGCAAAGGATTCTACGAGACTGCATAATAGTAGAAAAACCAGACATTCTGATGCTACAGGAAACCAAATGCCGAGGAGCAGACGTCGAAGCTATCTTTTAGCGTATATGGAAAGCATGCAAATTCCTAACCATAGATTCAATAGGGGCCTCAGGTGGCCTGGCCATCCTATGGGACCCGCAAAGAATCACAATCAGCAAGCCATTCACAACGATAAGTACAATAACCGCCCACTTCGAGGTCATTGGATCGAATCAGGAAGGGGCCATCACCAATGTATATGGGCCTCACAACAATCAGGACAAAGACATCTTCCTGCAGCGGCTGGAGCTAATCAAAACATTGGCTGCAACACCAAATTGGATCCTAGGTGGCGAATTCAACATGATCCTAATGCTGGAGGAGAAAACAGGGGGCACCAAGAAACTCGAGCAAGATAGTGGTAAGTTCATAACTCTCATTGACAATCTAAATTTGGTAGATATATAAAATAGCAATGGCACCTTCACCTGGTCCAATTGTAGATCGGGCAATCAGCATGTCGCCTGTAGGTTGGATCGATTCTTAGTAACCAAAGAGATATTGGAAGCAGGCTCCTATTTGGAAAGCCTCATTCTACCAAAAGCGGTCTCAGATCATTGGCCTATTGCTCTGCAATTAAATCTGGGAGACCCACCCAGATACAAGCCTTTTCGCTTTGAGAAATTCTAGTTGCAGCACCCGGACTTTCAGCGACTGGCTATATCCTCGTGGGCACAATCAGAAATAGATCATGGATCCAATATGTACAAATTCCAACAACGCCTTAAAAACTTCAAACAATTGCTGAAACAATGGAACAAAAACTATTTTGGCGATATACTCCAAAGCATCAGGACAATAGAAAGCCGACTGGGGGAGATCCAAAAAACTTTCATATCTGGCTTCAGAACTGTCGAACTAATGAAGGAAGAGGCAGAACTACAGGAACAACTCGAAGAAAGAAGAAAGCAAGAGGAAATCCTATGGAAGAAGAAATCCAGGGTGCAATGGCTCAAGGAAAGGGAGAGGAACACAAAAAAAATTCACAGAGCTATGATACATAGAAGACATGTTAACAGGATCACCCACCTGGAAGATAGCCAAGGCAACATTATCAAGGAACATACCAAAATTGAGGAAGAGCTTCTCAGGTACTATCAAGACCTGCTAACGGAACCGAATGTTGACAGAATGAAAGCCATTCAGTGGGTCACTGAGCATATACCGTCGCTGGTCACTTCAGAGCAAAATGCAGCGCTAACATGGCCCATCACCCAAGAATATGTAAACCAAGCAGTCAAAACCATGCCTCCAGGAAAATCTCCCGGACCGGACGGATTCACCATGGACTTCTTCCACTACTGTTGGGACCTAATAAAACACGAGGTATGGGAGGTAATAGAGGAATCAAGAGCTTTAGGATTGGTATTACCAACTCTAAACACCACCTTTCTCACCCTCATTCCGAAGGAAGAAAGAGTCACTAACCCCAAGCAGTTCATACCCATAGCCCTGTGCAATGTTATATACAAAATCATTATGAAGGTCATAGCCAACCGCCTAAAACCCATTCTACCTTTTGTCATCTCAAAGGATCAAGCTGGGTATGTAGAGGGGAGACAAATCATGGACAGTGTTGTCCTGGCACATGAGATCATCCACTCCCTCAAATCCACTCGTACTCCAGGTATGCTCATCAAACTTGATCTTTCTAAAGCCTTCGATCGAGCCAATTGGAAGTACCTTAGAGCTGTCCTCGATTCTTTTGGATTCGATCAAGGCTGGATAAATTGGATCTTAAACCTAACTTCCTTAGCCTTCTTCTCCATTCTGGTTAATGGAGTTCCCTCCCAACCATTTTCACCTTCAAGAGGAATATGACAGGGGGACCCCCTCTCTCCCTTCTTGTTTGTTCTCATGGTGGAGGGCCTGGGACGCTATATCAAGGCAACAGTTTTGGAAGGATCCCTCAAAGGCCTCCCGTTGCACAACATTCAGCCAGCACCCTCTCATAGCCAATTTTTGGATGACACACTCCTACTGAACTCTCCCACGGCCAGGGAAGCCATCAAACTTAATTCCATCTTGTCGGATTTTTCTGAAGCCTCAGGCATGGTGCTTAATTTGGAAAAGTCAAATCTCTTCTTCTTTAACACCCCGTCTTGCATCCAGATCCACATTTCCATACTTCTGGGGATACCTAGAAGCTCCCTTCCATCCAATTATCTCGGGGTTCCCCTGGCTGGAACGGCTATTCGCTCCATCTCTTGGGACAGCCTCCTCCTCTCTATCTCGAACAGGCTAAGCAATTGGACCTTTAGACCCCTCAACATTGCCTCCAGATTGGTCCTTATCAGGTCAGTACTGCAAGCTTTACCCACCTATCTATTCACAGCCCTGGCCGCACCGAAAAAAGTCATTAAAGCCATCAGGAAACTTCAGCGAAACTTCCTCTGGAGTGGTCATCAGCCCAACAAGAAATGGGCGCTAGTCAGCTAGGATACTCTTTGCAAGCCAAAAATTCATGGAGGACTGGGACTCAGAGATCCAGGGAAGCTCAATCAGGTAATGGGCACTAAAATCTGGTGGAGATGGCTCAAAAATCCCACAGTGGCCTAGGCACAACTGTGGAAACGAAAGTACGCTCCATTCACACCGAAGGACCAGCTAATCCGACACAGTATTCAAATACAAGGCTCCCATATCTGGAATACAGCTTGGCAGAATCGCACGCTAGTACAGGAGCATGCCTTTTGGGAAATCCGAGACGGAGGAAGCACCCTGTTCTGGCAAGATTCATGGCAGCAACTCAAGCCACTGGACGCAATGGAGGAACTATCGGACCTCAAACGAAGCCTCCACAGGGACACTGCCTTAAAGGTCAAACACCTATGGAAACCTCAAATGCAGCAGCAGAAATGGTGGCAATGGAAGCTTTCACATCAAGAGCTCGAGATCCCGGAAGATCTCAATCTGCAGGGCTGGCAAACTCAGGCCATGCGCAGGAAAATTCTCACAAGAGAGGGACCAGACATTCTCAGATGGGGATACTCAACAGCCAGAATATTCAATATAAAAGAAGCCTATCTACTACAAGGCCAACATCAAGAACTAAGAACCGAACAAATCTGGAGTAAAGTCTGCAATCCGGCTCTCTGGCCCAAAGTCTCCACCTTTTTGTGTCTTGTGGTACACAACAGAGCCCTAACGTGGGACAACCTAAGGAAAAGGGGCTTCATTGGACCTTCCATTTGCGCCTTATGCCACCAACAGGAGGAAACCAAAGAGCACCTCTTTAATGGGTGCCACTATAGCCAACAGATTTGGGACCAAGGAGCGCAAGCCATGCACAGATCCAACCAAGACCGAGGTAGCATTAATGATACAATCGAGAACTGGGATCATAGCACTTACAACAATCCCATATTAAATCTAATTTGGCAACTTCTGCCGGGTTTCATCCTCTGGCAAATCTGGAAGGAACGAAATAAGAGAATCTTTCACTCCCAACCCACCACGCCAGAAACTACCTGGGAGACAATCAGATCCCTCATTAAAGAAACAATCAGAAGCAAATCTTGGACAGAAGAAGATCTGCAATGCAGCCCAGAGGAACAATGCACCCTACAAAACTGGCAGCCCATATTCAACAAACAACTGGGGGCAAAACCTCTTCAGAGTCCGTTGGCTAGCCCAATCAGCTGGACTCCTCCCCCAGAAGGCTTCATCAAAGTAAACTTTGATGGAGTATCCAAAGGCAATCCAGGAGCAGCAGGTTATGGGGCTGTGCTCAGAAACCACACTGGAGAGATTCTTGGGCTGGAAGTAGGATTTATAGGAGATACAACCAACAATGTAGCTGATCTAACGGGATTACTACGGGGCCTCCAATCAGCTATGGATAAAGGTTATCATCAAGTAATCCTAGAAGGGGACTCGCAAGTCATCATTAGGCTTACAACCAAGATACTACATGGTGGTCACCCCGACAAAGTCTCGCCAAGTTGGCGACTACATGGCCTTCTTGAAGACTTTAGCCACCTCCTCCAACCCCATCTCAGCATCACCACCTCTCATGTGAGAAGGGAAGCAAACAAAGTGGTGGACTGTCTAGCAAATGTGGCAGTGGAGAGGGAGATGGAACACTTATGTTGGGAGGCCCAAATACCATCCGATCCAGAGATCTTCACTCGATGCCACACACTGGCCATAGAGGACCTCAAAGCCCTGGATGGGGTGACATGTAGGGAGAGGTTGCCACGCGGACGCCAGCCAGGACGCCGCATTAATACATCAACTGGCCGACGTCCCCTCAACACTTAAACTCGCAATGGATCAGCGTAATGGAATTAACCCAACGAGGCATCTCGCTCGCGGGAGACGTACCAGGCAGGCTCGCACCATTCAACCAGACATTAAAGTCATGGAGGTCCTGCTCGTGTTCATTTTCATTGTTAGGATTGTTGGAGGAGAGCACCAGCTGTTTTGGGTAATTCTAGCTCCAGTAGATTTGCAAAATAGCCATCGATTCCTTGGGAATTTGCAGGAGTAGGTCCCTTATCCAGGGATTCTTCTCGTGATAGGCAACAGAGCGACCTCTCGAGGGAGCAATTGGGCACCCCACCAGACCTCTACAATGCCACGACTACGCGGGACACCCAGGAGGGGTGCGGCTTGGTACGCTGCGAAATCCAGAAGGCAGCAGAAGCAAACATTTGAAGCAGCTCTCGCCATAGCCAGACGACGAAGGAAAGCAAAGCCATGCATGCCACCCGTGGCATATGTGGTCAAAGAGATTCCAGAAGGGGGTATAACAGATAGCATACCAGAGCACCTACTGTTCACTGTGCCCGAGAATTGGAACCCATCTACGGACCTTGGTCAGGGTAGACAACACTCGTCTGTTGGCGAAATGGCAGCTCCCAAAGCCGACTGTACCGAAGCGCCCCACTCCACCTACTATATAGAAGAAGAGCTACCCTCTGAGGCGTTCAAGGAGGCGACAAGGGACAATCCACCAGGGTGCGACAAGGACTCAACTAAAAGTTACAGCCACGAGCAGCCACCCTCACCCAACTGGGAATGCCTCAGCCTCATCTTTGAGATCAGAAGCCTGTTGGATGACTAGACCTTCAGGCTAACAAGGATTGAATAGCTACTAGACATGTATTTTGCGGCCCACTCTAGGACACATCCGAGGCGCCAATGCCCAAATTGTGTGCGTCCATATGCATTCCCAGCCGGATGGAAGCAGACCAAGGAACAACACCAATGCGCAGGCTAGCAGGTCAATGGAAGTCCAGAATTGGTTTTTTGTTTTACTATCTTGTTTTCAGTTAGGCCTTGAGCCATCTAGTTTTCAGTCTTTCTTAGCAATAACTTATGCTACTCAGCTACATATTCCCGCCTGCACGTCCTGGTTTCCTTCGGGTAGTACGCTGCATGGTAAAATTAATCATTTTTGTGACCAGGATGACATTTGGCAGGGGATGTCCAGATGTCCCGGTTTCCTACCCAGGCGGGACAACTGGCATCCCAAACAGCTGTTTGTTTTTTTTATTAAAGCAATATAACAGGTCCCACCCTTTTTATTTACAAAAAAAAAAAAGATGCGTCATAAAAATAAAAATAAAAACTAGAATTTTCAGTGTCACCCCGCTCTATTAAATATCTTTAAAAACTAAATAAATCTTCAGAGAGTTGTGGGAAATGCTTGTAAACCCGCCAGGACACTGACTAGGTCTGTTGGCAGCAGGTAAATGCTTGCATGATGCCAAGATAACTTCACCGGGGTACTGAACAGGCCCTCTGGCAGCAAAGCAATGTCAGGTAAAAGAGAATTCTCAAATATAGATTATGTTTTGACCTTAAATGTCCTTCGTTCTGATCCGGAATTTCTTGACAGGATATAGATATCAGAGTGGGTTAATTGACATCCTTATTGAGGCTATGGATGCCTGCTGGCAGTAGCGGCCCTGTCAATAGTATTGAAGATTTTAACTTTAACATCGCAGCTCTCTTTTGTTAAGATTGTCATCAGTTTTCGTCTCTTTGAAAATAACAATTGTTTGAAACTGGAATGCATTATAATTATTTGCGATGTTCAGACAGCTTTTCGGTTGTTTTCAATTCAAAGTTTTTTTTCTGATTATTCTAATCTGAACTCGTTCATTTCACAGAGATAACTGCTTCTCCCAGCATGTCGCCATTGTTGGTTGCAAGTATATAATTATCATTTTTATAAAGTTGCTTACACAGGGTCTATGAAATTTTACTTCAGTTGTAAATCATCGCATTTTACCTATCATTTATTCATGCTTCGTTTTCATGACTGAAAGCATGAAAACTCGCAACTATTGTCATCGTTATGTCTTAAATTTTCATTGAAAGCATGTTGTTTATGATAGAATTACGATTTCTTGCTATAGACATGTTGCTTTCATTGTTTATGATCGTTTTGATTCTAATAATTCCTAAGAAACTTAAGGTTGTTTGAACGAAAGACCCCCATCAATTGGTATTTGATTTTTGTATTATTTTTGGTTGATAATTGACCATATTTCTTTCATGGAAACTTTGGCTTTTCAATTTTTGTAAATCACCTATTTGTCCAATTAAATTTGGATGTGCACACTATGTTTTAAAGTACTTTGTCCTAACATGTACCCAATGCCAAGGTGGAATATGTAGTACAGAATGCCATTACTCCTGAGTATGGTCTCGAGCTTCATGATTTTGCTCCCATGCATTATGATTAACACTTTGCCCACCATTTCAACTGTCACAACACTGTGTTGATAAGGCTTGGGGCTATGGCTCTGTGGCCTTTTTAAAAACCCTACCTGTGAGTTATGTGTTAATACCCATCCATTCGGCATGGACCTAGTGGTAAGGGTAGAACCAAATGACGTCCAAACTCTGCTTTTGTATGATAACGCTAGAGAGGATTTGGAAAGGAACGGTTGGCGTTTGTTCATCGAAAAATTTCAAGGTTTTAACCTTCAAGTTGCCCAAGAGTTTGCCTTAACCTTTGATGGTTGTAGGGAAAAAATCAGTGATGTGCAGCTAGAAGTGACAGAGGAATCCTTAAGCCAAGCCATAGGATTGCCAGTAGTTGGTCAAAAATGGTTCAAGAATGCAAAAGTGGAGGAGGTCCCCTAGACGTTACAGTTTACCTCACGAAAAATAGCCAGCTATGATCGAGGTATGCCAATTTCATTCTTGAAACCCAGATGGAATGATTTGCTTGCTATAGTGAATCAATTTATCACTTGTGAGGGTCGATTCAGACTAGTTTTCCTATATCATATATGCCTCCTTATGGGTTTTATTGGTTTTCCATTGAATATGCCTTACTACCTGCTCAGAAGTCTATATAAAATGGGTAAACAGTTTAGGAAACAGAGGTATGATTCAAGTTTATTCCATCATGGTTTAATTAAAATTATCCTCATGCACCAGTTGCAATTACAAAATGATGGTTGGGATGCATTCATTTCATGAAATGGCTTTGGCAACAGTGAGCTGGGACAGGTAGATAAACCGGTCATTGTTGAAACCCTCGTGAACCATACATCCTCTTCTCCACCACTTCAGGCATGTGAATTTTCCCCTAATAATGAACCCTCGACCTACCCCAATGTCATTCAACAGGATGACCAACTGGTTACACATCCAAATTTCACTAAAACTATTAAGAAACCTACAGGAAGGAAGCCAAAAGGCAGTGTTGATGTTAATTTCAAGAACAAAAGGGCTGGTCGTTTAATTTCTCGATGTGCTCGAAATAAAATGAAACCCTATGTAGACACAATCAACATGATTGAAGTGAGTGAAGACTCAGATTCAGAAATTGATAAAATCTTGGTTGAAGAGGACCCCGTGTCATTCGGGTTATACCCTAACCGACCCTATGACTATGTTAGTAGTCTGCCTCCTTGTCTAAAGGATAAACCAGAGTTTCCTAGCATCCAAATATGTGATAAGCCTACCATTCACATGGAGGATTCTTCGACCCTTAATGCTGTCAGTGCTAATGCACAGTCCTTACAGTCACAGTGTGATGAATGTTGATTGTGAATCGACAGGTACTATACTGATGTTCCATTACTATAGTCATGACTCAAGTATTTAAGAGACCAAGTCGATAGGTTCACAAATGAAAACAACATGCTCGAGTCCATTATCCAAGGGAAGGAAAAACGATTGAAAACTACAGGTCATGTCATTTTCAAGAATGTAGAGGCAGCAACAACTATCGTAAACTCCAAAATTTCTTGATATGTTTTGGTTCCATGATTTGAGGTATGATGTTTTTAATTTTTAGCATGATCTTGTCACTCTTAAGTTAGGATTTTCGATTTGATTGAATAAACTATTTTTCTTATTAATATTAGTTTGTTTTGTTTATTGAATAAAATATGATTGCATTTGCTATTATAACTAGCTACAGAATCATAAGATTATGTAGCCAGTTAAGAAAATTTGACTTGTTTGATTTAATAATTGAAAACATATCTAAAACCTTCTCATTTTCATTTGTTTTCAAGATGATTAAGGATCCCATGATTTCCAAGAAGATATGAGGCACTTTTTGAGATCTCCCAGCCATATCAACTTTGTATTTTGAGTAAATAGATTAGACTGTTGTTAGTTTTTGATATTCAGTAAAAACAGGGTGGTTGCATCCCCCATATTTTTGGAAACAAATTTAATCTTATCAACAGGAAACAATTATGTTTCCTGAAACCTATTTAAACCTATTATTTTGTAAACATTTGATCATCTCATCCTGGGGAAAGACTATGGATGTTTCACTACAGACTTGAATGGAATATAATACACGTCACGGCTTTAGCTTTTCTGTATCATGTTTTTATTCAAGTCATGTTTATTTCAATTTGTTAATAGAATATGATTGCTTTTGTCGTTGTGGTTTATTATCAGTTGGTATGATTAAATATTAAATACTGTCCATATTTTCATGTCCCGGATATAACACATAGTAATCATTCATTCAATTTGAAATAAGAGATTTATCTCTAATTTTGATCAAATGTTTATATGCAAGTTCTCACAGGAAGAATTATCTTATTGTGGCAGCTTGTAAAATTATAAGATTATTTTGACTGCATCTATTGTGTGTTTTGTTATTATAATTCAAACTCCATCATCATTGCTTCACATTTGTTAGGAGCAATTTCAGGATCTGTCGCAGGTTTACCTCATCAGATAAGGTGGTTGGATGCTACACATTGAACAGATATTGGATGCAATAACAGGTCAGCTTGTTATTTGATTTCATTAGTATAATAAATATAGAAGCTTCCTATAGTTAAAGTACTTTCTGCCATCTGTTATTTCTTTTGTTTAATTAGATAGTTTGATATTCGATTTCTTAAGTATAAACATCTAAGAAAACAAATAAAAAAGATAAGATAGTAGTTTTACTGTTGTTTAAAAAAACCAATTTACATTCGATTTTCACAGATTTAGATTAAAATTCGTAGTTTGTGTATATTATATATATATATATATATATATATATATATATATATATATATATATATATATATTATAAATATTATTATTATATATAAATTGTACATATATATATATGTATAGTTAATTGTACTTATAGATTTTAGTAATTGTTATTTATTAGGTTATTGTTTTCCTTTGGTTATTTTTCTTTCTTTAGGACTTAGATTAGGTTATTGTTTTTCCTTTGGTTATTTTTTCTTTCTTTAGGACTTAGATCGGCTAACGGAGCCACAAAACCCGTAATTAGACAACCTTGGACTAGACTCACTCTTCCAGTTGATGAGCGGTCAATTTCACCTATCAACATGATGCTAAAGAATACTACAAAGCCTGCGATGTATGCCAAAGGATAGGGAAGTTGTCTAGAAAGGATGAAATGTCTTTATCACCTCAGCTAAATTTACAGGCCTTTCAAAAATGGGCTATTGACTTTGTGGGACCTATCAACCCACTAGGAAGGTGCACAAGATCTCAATACATCATCACTACTGCAGAGTATTTGACCAGATGGGAAGAAGCAAGAGCAGTTAAGAACTGTAGTGAAACTACAACTGTGTGGTTCATCTTTGATGATATCATAACCAGATTTGGATTCCATAAGATCCTTATGATTGATCAAGGTACACACTTCATTAACAAAACCATTGAATCCTTGACTCAGGAATTCAAAGTTGACCATCAGAACATCACACCATACCACCCACAGGAGAACGGTACAGTCGAAGATTTCAATAAGATCTTGGAGACAACGCTAACCAAGATTTGCAGTGTTAACAGAGATGACTGGGATTTAATAATTCCAGCAATGTTATGGGCTTATTGAACTAATTGCAAAAATTTAACAATGCATACTCCCTTTAAGTTAGTTTATGGCCTGGAAGCAGTGGTACCTATGTAATATTTGGTTCTAAGTTTACGAATTGCAGCATTTACAAGAATGGATGATACTGGTGTTGTTCAAGACAGTCTTGCACAGTTGATGGAATCAAAGGGAGACATGTTTATTGTAGGATTTCATCAGTGGGTACAAAAAGAATGAGAAATGGCTTACCATGATAGACATATCAAGAGGAAAGAATTTAAACAAGGATATTTGGTACTGTTATATGACAGTAAGTTCATGAACCATCCAGGAAATTTCAGGAAACATTGACTTGGGAAATTTGAAGTTTCCTATGTTACAGAAGGTGAATTTGTGCAGTTGAAGACACTTAATGGAGAATGGAAGGATGGTTTAGTAAATCGGATTTGGTTGAATTTGTATCATGACAACTAGTTGCCTCGCAACTCTTAGTAAAAGCAAGAAAATAAGGGTCTAGGTACCAAGTGCGGTTGAAAATGGGTACCAGACACAGAAAATATAGCCTGCACATGATAGGGAGGGACAAAGCAGAAAGCACAGGCTTCTTCGCACAGACTACAGTTGAAGTAAAACATAAGGCTCATTCTTCCAGTGAATTGAGAAGAGTCACATGTGAGTGTTGGGGTATTTTTGGCCCTTACTTATGTATTAAGGAAGAAAGTGAATATCAGGTAAGAATAAAGATGAAGTATGAAGTGCACGAAAGGCACGTAAAATGAGTAAGGGTTGAAGTGGTTAAAGAAGCAGAAAAGAAGGAATGAAGTAAGGAAAAGAAATTCATTGAAAGAGAAGATCAAGGAAGATAAAGCATCAAAGGATATGGATCATGGACAACTCAGCAAGTGGAAGAAGAAACCAACGGATGCTTTGGAGAACCCCACAAAAAATAAGGAAGGACAGGCTCGCAAAGCCTTGAAAATGCGGGTCATGTGGACCTAGGGTTTTGGATCTAGGGTTTTGACACCTAGACTTTGGTCTAAGGTTGTTTGAGAGTCATGTAATGCATAAATAAAGGTCTAGAAGAGTTGAGAGGGTTGTTGTTGGTTATGGTTATTATTGATTATTGTTATCGTTTTTATTGGTGATAGAAATATTGAGTCTGTAATCTGGATCTTCAGCTAGCTAAGAAGATCAACCATGTAGCTAGGTGCGCAGGGAGGGGAGAGAAAGAGAAAGAGAGAGAAATATATGCAGCTAAGTGCGCATATAGAACTATATGTTTTCATCTAATATATCAAGAAACATAGTTTTGTGGACGTAGCCCTAAGGAGAGGGTGAACCATGTAAATATGGTTTTTCTTTGTGGTTGATGTTGTGTTATTTGTTATCTGTTATACTATTATTGCATGGTTTTTTTCATTATTAAATATAGAAGGTATAAGCTAACTTAGTGAAGCTAAGTATAAGACTGTTAGGGGATCTATGGGTTATATTGCATTGTTATTCTGGATTCACTTTGCATTTCCTCTGGTTGTAGAAACCTGTGTTCTGCAACCCCCCTATTGCTAGTTCAAGTGATACTTCATCTGCTTCATAGGTGTTGCCGAAAATGCCAGTAGTTAGGGCTTGTTAGTGGGTTGTTAGAGTTGAACCCTGGGTCTTCCCCTGTGTCAAAAATTTCCCTTCGAGGGAATGCATGAAGAAGGCATTGCTCTTCTCTAACACAAGTTAGATATGCATGAAGAACGAATCACTCTATTCAAACACATAGTCTGATCTGCATGAAGAAGGCATCGCTCTTCTTGAACACATAGTCTGATCTCTGCACTTTGAGCACTCCAAGAATCGCTTCACCATTACGACCATCATCCATCGATGATTTCCAAGGATTTTACTAAAAATAATGTTGTATTCAGAAAACTCCATGCCAAAACCCGAAAAAAAGGTTCTATACATCTCTCCTGATGCTTTTTCTTTTCAAATTATTTATGGGTAATTCTTCTTTTTCGTAGGCACACATTTTTTTTGCGAATACAAAATTTTTATTTGTGGGTACATTGTTTTTTATCTTTTACATCAAAATTCCATGTGATTTGGGTGATTTGAGACCAGATATATGTAGGTGTGACGTCCCTAGCCACCCAATAGGCCGTGAAATGCCATAGTGGAAACATGTTCCTTCTATGATACCTTTTTGTAATGTCCCTGGCCACCAAACCTCTACCAGGAAACACTAGCTAACGAATGTATCTTTTAATTCTCTTCTATGATATATATATATTATGATGATGATGAAATTTTAAACAGACACAACATTATGTTCATACACATATTCATGCGGAAGTGACAATAATACATACATGCAATAAAAACAGAAAATTCTGAAAACATTATAACACATGTACAAGATACACATCATACAGAGAATAAATATTTGGTACTTATCTTTTAATAGATGAAAACCAATTGTGTGCAGACCTTCCATGAGCCTCCCTGCCTTAGACCATGCTACTCATCACACTCAACAGTGGGTCACCCCTGATATGGGACTAAAATCCACCCAGGGAAAAGGAATCCTAGACCTAGGCTGAGGCTATGGGAAATTGCACAGTGCAACTGGAAGAATTTTGTCCAATGAGCCTACTTATGCCCACTACTCATAGAATCGCATTCCCCACATGCCTATCCTACCCCAGGAGTATGCACCTTCATTGTTCCACAATCCATCGATTGCTCCACTTCCCTTCCAGGGCTTCACTAACAGGCCGAATCATGAATTCTTAGAAATTTGTATATGGTGTTGGATTCCCTCCAAGAGAAATCACTTCCCAGCAAAATCTCCCACCTAGAGAGAGTTTCTCATAGGCCTGACAACCTGCTTCTTCAACCACGGCCTGAAAAACCACCTCTTCAATCCACAACCACCAAAATCAGGTAAGGAAAGGGGACGACTCAACAAATTACAATGTTCACAAAAGATAAAATGACTTTGGTTGCATGCTTTTCAGTGCATGAGTGAACTGCACAAGGGATGGCCATAATGTTGAGGATGAACTCATGGGAAACTAAATGGCCAGACTGGTTAGAATGCTAAGAGCGAGCAATAAAAATGGTGAGAGCGAACTCCTCAGGAAGGTGGACAGAATGGTTCGTGACTCCCAACAATGGTGGAAATTCCCACATAAATCTGCATGCATCCTTGGTGACACTTGGCTCTCTAGGAGCACGCTCCTCTCCACTTGGAGTTTTTTCCTCTCCCCAAAGTAACTTAGGATAACTGGGTTTATTTCCCAATTTTAGTATTTTTTAGGAATACATTAGAATATCCCCCTGGATTAAGCCCTCAAGATTATCCCCTCTTTCCTAGTCTCTTAGCCTCATCCCTTTCCCAACCCAGTGGATCTTAGTTCCCCATAACTCTTTCTTCGTGGTCGGTCTACATGCAACGATGTATTTTATTAATAATCTGCATAATTACATATACAAAATTAGGCCCATTGGCTTTAACATCTAGGATGTCCAGACTAATAAAAACATAATTCTACCATCTTATAATTACTTGGCTCACCCTCCTACAAACATCATTACATTTCACAGGGGCTCATCCTTGGGGTATTACAATCCCCAACCATTATTTTTTCATTGTTCTCAGTGCAACTCATTTACATAATATCAACAAGATTTTCAAAATATTCAAAATGATGTGGGTATTCTTCTCGCATAGCATATTCATGCTACCATGTTGCGTCCTCAAGACCGTACTAGGATCATTAGACCTTTACATTCCCTATGGATCGATTCTGGAGCTATTTTATTTTCCAATCCAAAATGCATACCAGATGCACTTGAAAAGTGTTTTCTTGCTCCACCTGAATCACATTCCAATCAATAACATGATTAACATAATGCATACATTTCTTATGAAAACACACATGAAATACATTATGTATAGACATAGATGCAGGCAATGCAAGCATATAAGCTATTGGACCAATCCTCTCTATGATTTCAAATGACCCACAATATCTGGCTGCCAACTTGGAACAGTTTCCCAACTTCAAGGAACTTTTGTTGGCTTTCAAATTCAAGAAAACATGATCACCCACTTTAAATTCCTTATGAATTCTATTCTTATCAGCATAGATTTTCTTCCTATCTTGGGAAGCCTTTAAATTCTATTTAATCTTCAACGTTTTCTTTTCTATTTCCTTGAGAAAATCTGGCCCAATTATTTCTCTATCAGCTGGGTTTTCCCAACTTATTGGGGTGTTTCACTTTCTGCTATAAAGTGCCTCCAATGGGCTCATCTTCAATGATGCTTGATACCCATTATTGTAGGAAAATTATACCAACTATAGATAATATTCCCATTTATATGGTTGGGCCATCACATACATCCTTATCATATTCTCTATCACTTGGTTCACCCTTTTTGTTTTCCCATCAGACTCGGGATGATAGGTTGTGCTAAAGTTCAAATTTGTTTTGAACCCTTTGAATAATCCTCTCCAAAACTTTGAGATGAAATTTGGGTCTCGGTCAGACACAATTGTTTTGGGAATTCCATGAAAGCATGCTTCTTACCTCATATAAATATCAGCAACATTTTTTTCCTTGTGAGTAACCTTCATAGAAATGAAATGGGCAGATTTAGTAAGCTTTTCCACGAACACCATGATTGCATCATGTTGCTTTCTTAGTTTGGGAAATCTTGTGATGAAATCCATTGTCACCACTTCCCACTTCCACTGAGGAATGGGTAATGGATGCAACAACCTAGCTAGGTGTCTATGCTCAGCCTTGATCCTTTGATACTCCAAGAATTTACCTATGTATTCAACAATCTCCCTCTTCATGCCTTGCCAATAATATTGGATTTTGGGTGTCCTTGATCCGGATTTAGGAGCGGAATGAAATGATTAACAGAATGAATACAATAAACACAGAGATAGGAAGAATAAAAAAAATATCCATTGAACAATATCTTCTATTAAATAATGAAATAGGTTGAAACTGTAAAACTGCAGAACTGAAACTTGATCGAATGGTGGTAGATATATCTAAGAAGAGATGTGGCTGCCATGCACATCTGTCTGAGTAGAATGGATTATAATGAGGCTCCATAGGCCCTTTTCATATTACTCATGAATTCCAAAACCCTAGACATCCAAAAACCTAACCCTAGAAGGTGAAATGCCAAAATTCATGTGGGCCCTATGGGTAAGTTGGTGTAATTTGGTACCTCAACTTTCTAGGGTCGTAACTTTTGCATACGACCTCCATTTTAGGTGTGTGATATCCTTTTGGAAATTTCTTTCAGAGAACTACACATTACATCATGAGAATCTAACTTTGACTATACTATGACTATGGCGAGTAAAAAAAAATAATGTTTAGGGCCCCAAAACAGCCCTGGAAGTACAACAAGATGTGCTAGCATGAAAACATACAAAATAAGCCAGCTGTATTAGACAAGAGGCCACTTGTATCCACCTGGAGAATGTGTGGGGCTTCAGACAACCCTATAAGTGTAGAACTCACAATTATAAAGTAGTACAGAAGAACGTGCTGAAAAAAAATGGACACGAGGAGCCAGTTGGAATAGGTGGTTGGCCACCAATATTTACTTGGATCAATTCTCCCCCCTTAGGAAGAAATGGTATCCATTGCATTTAGTTCCCCCATTAGGTGAGCAAAAATTTTTTGGATTTGGCCCTAGGTGAGCCACTTTCCTTGGTGTAGGAGTTTCCCTACCTTGACAACCCGATAAAGTTGGATCCGCTACTAGCAAGTGACCTTGACCTGTGTGTCCACTATCTTATTGGTGGATTCTTGTTCCATGTATTCATGGTTGAGCTATGTGGGTATCAATTGTTCTATGATCTCAGAGGTGTCCAATAATGGTGGAAAATATGGCCGAAGAAGGTCCACATTGAATAATGGATGCAGAACAAGGAAGGGTGGAGTGTTGAGCTCAAAAGCATTACTACCCACAACCTTGGTGATAATGTAAGGACCATAAAAAAGTGGGTGAAGCTTCCTATGGGTCTCGGTGAGACACTCCTTCTACAAATGTAACCAAACTTTGTTTCCAACCTGAAACTGGTGTGGTACCCTGTGTTGATCATGACATTGCTTGTACTTAGCATTTGATTTCTACAAAATCTCCTTGACCTGTTGGCGGATTTTTTGAATACGCTCAATGAATCTGGTGGCTTTTTCGATCGAAAAATTATCAAGGGAATATTTTGTCTTTGCGATGGCAAGAGGAAGTGCAACATCAATGGGTCCTAAGGGTTGGAATCCCAGAACCACCTGAAATGGGCTATGGTCGATGGAACTATGGAGAGCCATGTTGTAACTATGCTCGACATATGGGATACTCTCATCCATGTACAGGGATGCTTAGAATGTTACATGTGCATGATGTGCACAATCATCTAATTAACAAACTCGATTTGGGGGTGGAAAGAACTATATTTTTTGAGCTTGGTGTCCAACAAAGATGAGAGACTCGACCAAAAGGTGTTTAGGAACTTATTGTCTTGGTCAAAGATGATGGTATATGGTATCCAAAAGTGGACCCCAACCTATTCAAAGAAGATATTGGCAGTATCTGCCACTATGACATTCTTCTTACAGGCTATGAGGATGACAATCTTTGAAAACCGATCAACGACCACAAACATGTAGTAATTTCCGTGCTTGGTGGACGTCAGACCAGACATGTAATCGATTGAGATGGATTCCCACATCTTCTCGAGAATAGGAAGAGGAGTGTATAAGCCTTGCTTATTTATGTTTGGCTTGGTAATGGCGCAGGCAGTGTAGGATCTGATATATTTTCTGACATCCTATCAAATTTTTGGCCATTAAAAATGTTTCTGAAGAACGACCGCAACTTTCTCTACACCAAAATTTCTTGCCACTCAACTGTAGTGGGCTTCCAAAATTAGATTTGCATGATCTCTTATAGGAACACAAATATGACCCAGGTGGCATAAGAGTTCGTCCTGAATGTGAAAATTATTGATAGTGGCAGATGTACCCAAGAGCTGATATGTGGTGGTGAAGTCTGGATATTGCTGATAAAGTTGGGGCCACTACA
This sequence comes from Picea sitchensis, assembly GCA_010110895.2. NCBI lineage: Eukaryota > Viridiplantae > Streptophyta > Pinopsida > Pinales > Pinaceae > Picea > Picea sitchensis. The sequence goes on from SNQJ01S0103092.1 coordinate 41,571, forward strand.
ATGTTTCATGTCCATAGGAATGGAGCACAGTGGTGAGTGAAACCACAGGAGGCCGAATGAGTTAGTCAATGACACGATTGGAGATACATTTCTTATACTTGATGTAGATATTGAACTTCTGCAGGTAGGTGGACCACTTTTGATGGAAGTCATTCTGCAATTTCCCCTGTGTCTGTATGAACTGCAAAGGCTTGTGATCAATGTGTATGATCATCTCTTTCCCCAGAATGTAATGTTTCCATTAAAGGAAATATTGGAAAATGGAATACATTTGTTTGACATAGGTGGGGTATTTTTGGATAATATCAGAGAGTGTCTCACCATAGTATGCCACATGATGCTCATGTTGAGTGAGAACTGTGCCCACAACATAGTCATATGCATCAGTATCAATATCGAAAGGTTGTTACAAATAGGGAAAGGAGAGTACTAGAGATGATCACAAGCGATGTTTCAGATCATCGAATTCTCGTTGTTGCTCCTTACCCCACACAAACTTGGACCTACTACCCCCCTTGGTCACCTACCTAAGGGCCCATGCAATATGGGAGAATCCCAACACGAACCATCGGTAGAAATTGGCTAGTCCCAAGAAGCTTCGAAGCTCGGTCAATGTGGTCGAGGATGGACAATCACATATGACTTGGATATTAGCTGGATCAACATGTACCCCATGATCATCAACAACATAGCCCAGTTATTGGACCATGTTCATTCCGAAAGAGCATATTTCCAAGTTGGCATAAATCTTTTTCTACTACAGAGTGCTCAAAACCTATTGAATATGCCGCATGTGCTCCTCCCATGTTCTGTTGAAGATGAGGATGTCATCCAAATATAATACCAAAAAGGATTTGGTGAAGGGTCTCAATACATCATCCATCAACCTCATGAAAGTGGTTGGTGCATTTGTTAAGCCAAATGGCATGACTATCCATTTGTAGAGACCCTCTTCAGACTTGAAGGTTGTCTTCCAAACATCAATTAGTTTGATGGGAACCTGGTGGTAGCCAGACTTCAAGTCAATCTTGTTGAATAAATTACCCCCCTTGAGTTGGTCAAGAAGGTCATTAATCTTGGGAATGGGGTAGCGGTTCTTGACTGTAATTTTGTTTAAGGGTCTGTAATCAATGCAAACTCGCCAAGTCCCATCCTTCTTCTATACCAGTACAATCGAGATTTCGCAAGGGGAGGAGATGGGTCTGACATGCCCCTTTTGAAGAAGCTCTTAGATCTAACACATTCTCCATCAGCAAGTGTCGATAGACTGTTCCATTAGGTAGAGGTGTGCCAGGGGTCAGATCAATTGGATTCTTGACTTGGCAGTGTGTCGGTACCCCTGTAGGTGAGGCAAAGATGTCCTTGCATTCTTCCATGATCCCATCCACTTTCTTTGATGAAAAGAGAGACATTGTGTAGAGGCCACAGATGTGGTAGTGATCTTCTTCTTAATGTGAGCACAGATCACAAAGAAGACGAAATTCCTAGTCTGTGAAATGACCTTACTGCATTGCTTATCAGAGATTAAATAAATAGCAGTAGGCAATACCACTTCTGGGATCCTATACAATTGTCTACCTAAAGTAATAATAACATTGCAGGGTCTAGACTCATACACAACATGACACTTCCACAAATATGGTTGTCCTAAAAGAATATCACAAACTTCAAGGGGAGAAATATCACACAGTACTTCATCTTTGAAAGGCTTGATGTCGTAGGGTAGACGAAATTCTTGGCTGACACGAATATCTCTTCCTTGACGAAGCCAACCGATGGTCTAGGGTTGTGGGTGTGGTGTCATTGGTAGGACCAGATGCTTGATGACATCTGCTGAAATTAGGTTCTTCTGAATACCATTGTCGACAATTAAATGAATTGGATCCCCCTTGACCCACATTTGGGAGTGAAAGAGGTGTTCCCCTTCCTCTAGTTCTTCTGGTTTGCTTGGTCGATAATTTCTGGTAGCGACCATGGCATTGGGTTCAACATCGATAATATGCTTTGCTCCTTCAATATTTGACTCGGAATAGAAATCATCCTTTGACTCAAAAGCCTTCATTTCGACCATGAGGGACTACTTGGAGCAGCATTCGTCGGTGTTGTGCCAAGTCATTTTATGGTACTCACACCATTTTTCCATGTCCTTCATCTTCTCATTGAACTTATTGTGTTTCATCTTGGATGGATTGTTGTGAGGGATACCATCTTGACTTGTCCCTTGTTGTATGGGTTGGGGTTGCCTTCTCCTTGTTTCAGCTGTGAGGGGTTTTCAGATCCAAAATCTTGTCATTTTTGCTTAAATTTCTGCTCGATCTTGACAGTGTATCGATAAGTCGTGCCCAATGAGGCGATGTCTAGGAAATCCATTTATGTTTGAATATATCTATGCAAACAACCATGGTATTTTAGCACTAGATGTTGCTTGTTGGCCCTTGGTTATGGAAGAAAGTCAAGATCAAGGAAGAAAAGGTGAAATGTGAACTGCGCGGAAGAAACAATGACTGTTACTGGGTCAAAGTGAGAAAAAGAGAAGAAAATATGAAGCGAAGTAAAAGGAAGTGATTCATTGGACAAGGAGATTGAGAATGACAGATCAGCAAGGAAGAAGGATCATGGACAACTTAGAAAACAAAAAAAGCCATTGTTGGATTCTTTGGAGCATCGTGCAAGAAGGAAGGAAATACAGGCTTGTGAAGCCCTGAAAATGCGGGTCAAGTTGACCTAGGGTTTTGGTATCTAGGGTTTTGACACCTAGGTTTTGGCCTAAGGATGTTAGTGAGATATTGTAATGTATAAATAAGGGTCAAGAGGACCTGGGTCAGGTTGGTGTTATTGTTGTTTCTATAGTTATAGTTGCTATTGTTGTTATTGTTGTTAAGAGAAGTGTTGAGTGTGAGAGTCTTCTGGTATTGTAATATCTTCAGCTGGGTGTGAAGATCAAGTCCTACAGCTGGGTGCATAGGAAGGGGAGAGAAAAAGAGGAGAAGAAAGAATATATTCTATCTAAGAGTGCAGGAAAGAACTGTATGCTTCATCTTAATACATTATAAAGAACAGTTCTATGGACATATCCCTAGAGAGAGGGTGAACCGTGTATATCTTGTGTCTAGTGTGTGATTGATGCTCTGTTAATTGTCATTGATATACTTTTATTGCATTGTTGTGTTAGAATAGATATATAGTTGTGCAGATTAGATCTAAGTTGATAAGTGATATATGCATATTGTGTTTTTATGGTAGTCGATCCACTTGATATTCCCCTTGGTTGTAGACATCTTTGTCCTGCAACCCCCTCTTAGTTTCTTTGGGTGAGACTACATATGCCTCGCAGGTGTTGCCAAAAGGGATAGTAGCTAGGGCTTGTTGGTGTGCTATAGGAGCTGAACCCTGGGTCTGCCCTTATGCCAAAAAATGGTTATGTTGATGGGACATGAGTCTTATTGAGGGAATTTCAAGGTGGTTCCCATTAAAGAAAGAGATTCAAAAGTGGATAGAGGATCAAGAAAAGGACTTCGCTGAAGCCCAGAACAAAAACCTTAATCTGAGTATAGAGGATTGGTTAAGAAGATATATCTTTACCGATACACATGAGATATTTTTTGGAGGAATCCATCAAGAGCTATATGAGTGGTTAGCTAGGTTAGAATATACCCAGTTTGAAGTCATATATAGACCTCCTGTGGTTTAGACGTCGATGTTGATCAAGAAGGTCAAGAGAGTTGACAATGCCATGTCGAGAGCAGTAGACCACTGGTTCGATAGCACCATTGGAGGGTACATCACTGATTTTGTTGTTGACAGAGTAGAGTCGTATAGCCAAGCCGAGAGATATTTATTCAAGGGACCCACAGGGAAATTTTTACATTTTCTAAAGTTAAGAATCAAGATGTTATTGCAAGAGAAGAACATCTTGAAGATACAGTAGATCGATCATATTTGAAGAGGCTAATGTTCAAGAATTCGAACAGCGACATTGACACAGAAGCTAGACATACGCGTAGTGGGAGGGTGTTCATATAATTCCATCTTGCAAACTTGTTTAAGAAGAACTACGAGGAGGAGGGTTTCTATAGTGGAGAAGAGGCATATCTGACAGACGAAGAACATTCAGAACCCACCAAGGCAAGGGAAGAGGAAGCTGAAGAACTTTGCCGAGATGAACCAGAAACCTCAGGAACTACGCAGACCATTGAAGTAAGTACTATTATCCCTCCTTTTGTTTTAGCATCATTAAGAAATCAAAGTAATCAGAGTCACCAGAGCATTAAGAGCACTGTCACTAGTAGTGCACCACATACTCAGTCAGGAAACCTAGGAAGATATATGGCAGATGAGATGAGGCTCCCTATCTTTAGGGGAGATAGATCTGAAGACCCTGACTAGCATTGGTTCCTATGTGAAGCCGTATGGAATATTAAGAATTTTTGGCGTTACTTCACACACACCTAGGACTTATTTTTCCTAAGTTTATTCCTTGTTTATTAGTCATTATCCAGTCTCCTATATTTTAGGGGAGAATATTTCACCTGGAGAATATTCTCTTTCAGTTGACACTTCAGTTTGACTAGTTGAGTTGAGTTTAGATGTTGCATTGGTTTTGTCACCATGCAATATTGGGATCAT
>SNQJ01S0103092.1:46206-64976 GCA_010110895.2 Picea sitchensis
AGGGGCTCTTTAGGGCACAACTAGGTCTTTGACCAGCCTCCCTCCGCAGATTGAGCTCGGATTTGATGTCAAATCGACTTGGGAGCCGATCCATTAGTGGTTGGGAGGCCGACCAGCTTCATAAATGCGTCGTTTGGCAGGCGTGCGGGTTTTGCACCCCACAGCCGCGCATACGCGCCCGATATACGAAGATGTTGCGCGCGTGCGCGCGTTTTCCATGGGCGCGATGCGCTTTTTAATTTTTTAGCCAATTTTGTATAGTTTTGGCCCTTTTGTTGTGTTGTGGAACTGATCCTTGTGCCATGAATGACTGTTTTTCTGTGCTGACGATGCGGAGTTCTTGTCGCCCTGTGCAGACAAAATTTCAGTGATAACAGTTAGCTAAGCTTCAAGAAAGACGAGGACCTCAGCAGAACCGACAAGTGAAACTGATATATGTTGAACCTCGTGGAGAAGACCCTATAGTCGATGTTATAACTAGAGGAGGCGCTACTACAGGATAAGACAGATTGGCCCAAGGAAAGACTATAGAAGACTCAGGAGTCAGGAAAGCTACAGAAAATACCCTAACATTTGATGCAAAGAAAGAAAGACAAGTATTTGAGGAGGGAAGAAAAGAGTTCAAAGAAGATCAAGGTTCTTCCTCAAAGACATGACCAGAAGTAAGATAATATGGAATGCCTCTGGCATTCAATCATTCTGCTTCACCTAAATAATGAAAAGAGGTAAGCAAGCTCATGGAATTTTTATATACTAGTATTAATTTGATTCAAGATGAAAGATTTGTACAAGAGATACATAATTTAATCAAACTAAATAGGGTAGTACACAAAATCACAAAAAGGAGAAGGAAAAATAAAGAATTTCACTTGAATGATCAAATAGGAGAGTATGACATAGACTATGTGGTCCTCGACTTAGGGTCGAAGGTCAATGTCATGACAAAGAAAACCTGGGCACTGATGGAAAAATCGAAGTTGATGTATTCCCCTATCAAGCTTAGGATGGATAATCAACAAGTTGTAAGCCCCTTTGGAAGATTGGAACAGGTCCCTGTGGACATCGATGGAGTAAGAACGTTTGCAGATTTTGAGGTAATTGAGATAGTGGATGACAACTGTCCTTACCCTGCGTTGTTAGGAATTGATTGGGCTTTCAATAATTCCACTGTGGTTGATTTAAAGAAAAGACATATGAAATTTGAAAGAGATGGCCTTAGGGTCATCGCGCCTTTATATCCAGATGAAGGTCAGTGATACACTGAACCTATCATAGAAGAAGACCACGCATATGAGCTAGAAAACATATACAAAATGGCAGCCATACAATAGGATTACATCAATCCTATGGCCAATGGAAACCTAATATGATGAAGTGAAAGCGCATATTCATCAGATTCAGAAGAAGCATTGGAGATCTGGTAGAATAAAATGTATGAAGTATCTACAAGGAGATGTGCTAGACTAACCAAAGAAGTTCGTTGGATCAGCACAACAGTAAGTAACTTACCCACATTTTATGGTTTGAATCCTTTAGAATCCTTCTTATAAAACTTCGAAGAAAGTGTACCAATACAATAGAGATTGTTGGCAATGGATGAGGCCCTGAAATACACACCAACAATATGGTGGGGGACACACAAAAGCACTTTCACAGACTGGACACAATGTCGTATTTTAATGACAATGTGATTCTCACCCCAAGTAGAAGGTTGTGAAGTTCAGTACATAGGCCAAAGTTGCCTGAAGGACCATGTGCGAAGTTGTGAAGAGGACTGGAGTGACATTCCTCAAGAGAAATGGGTGCACAAATTCATCAACACACTGGACACAACACCTATCAATTAGTATCTACAAGAAGAGTTGTGCCTCGTCACTCCAAATTGGGAAGGTATGACTTAGAATTTTGTAACCACCTTATTATTTTAAATTCAATATCCTTCAGTAGATCAAGCATTACATATTGTAAGACATAAAGTGTTTGAGGAGGAATCTAGCCTTCCCTTGGAACAAGAAGAGGATGAATGGACTGTGCCTCTCCAGAAACTACAAGGTTGTTACAACATCAATGTGGATGAAGACGATGATCCAAGAAAGGTGAACATTGCAGAAATAGAAGGTAAGAGAGATGTAAAAGGACCAGGAGTTGAGCTAACATTCATTGGACAACTGATCAATATTAAGAAGGTCAATATTGGAATAGAGGTGACACTGAAGCTTGCCAATGTCAGAGATTATTGGGATGTTGGTACCATTGACAAGATTACAGAGTTGTTGCACAAGTATCAGGACTTGTTTCCAGCTAATTTCACTGATATGAAGGGTATCAAAGGGCCTATGGGAGAGATGAGGATCCCTTTGAAACCAGATGCAAAACCAGTCAAACAAATACCCTACAGGTTGAACCCTAAATATAAAGAGAAAGTGAAGATTGAGCTCGACATAATGTTGAAAGCAGGTATTATAGAACCTATCGACAAGTCAAAGTGGATCAGCCCTATGGTGGTGCAAGAAAAGAAGACATGTGAGATTAGGATCTGTGTAGATCTCAGGAAGCTGAATGATGCTTGTTTGCATGACCCTTTCCCTACACCATTCACTAACAAAGTCTTAGATAGCGTGGGAGGCTAGGAAGTATATTCTTTTACATATGGATTTTCAGGATATCATTAGATCCAGATTACCATAAGACCATGTTTTCCATAGAATGGGGATCCTACCAGTATACAATGATGCCATTTGTATTGAAGAATTCCCCAGCCATCTTTTCCAGGGTGGTGGTCGAAGCATTCAAGGAGTTTTTGCATAAATTCCTAGAAGCATATTTTAATGATTGCATTGTTTTTAGTTTATTGAAAAATCATATTGAATGTCTAAGAATAATGTTGGAAAAATGCAGACAGTGTCAAATTTATTTAAATTTGAAGAAGTGCATCTTATTCTCACCATTTTGAGTGTTTTTTGGCCATATTGTATCCAAGAAAGGATTGTTGGTAGATCCATCTAAAATCACCATTATAGTTGATTTCCCCCCTCCTACTTCAGTCAAACAACTGCGCATTGCACTAGGACATACTGTATATTACAGGAAGTTCATCAAAGGATATGACCAGATTACATCACCCATGGAGAAGATTTTGAAGAAGGACTGACAGATTAGTTGGACAGAAGAATGCCAGCAGAGCTTCGACACACTGAAACAAAAGATAGTTAGTGCGCCTATTCTGTTTTTTCCATATTGGAGTAAGGAGTTTCATGTGCATGTCGATGCATCTTCTATTTCCTTAGGAGAAGTGTTAGAACAACCTGGAGAAGGGGATATCGACCATCCGTTAGCTTTTGCTAGCAGGAAGCTATCCACAGATGAGATTAATTACACCACCACTGAGACAGAAGGATTATCCATGGTGTATGCATTGTAGAAATTTCACCACTACTTCTTGGGAGGACACTTTAAAATGTTTACTGATCACTCTACGCTGAAGTACCTAGTCAATAAGCCAGTGTTTTGGGGGGAGAATATGCAGATGGCTTCTGCTATTTCAGGAATATGATTTTGAAATTGTGGTTAAGCCAGGATGAATCAACAAAGGTCCTAACCACTTGTCAAGGTTGGAACATGGTGAAGAGCCAACCAGTCTGGAGGATATAATGTCAGATGCACAACTACTAGCCATTAGAAATATTAATGACCACTTCATAGACATAGTCTAGTTCCTATCAATAGGCATGGCACCTAGTGAGTATACAATTCCACACAAGAAACAACTAGTCGTATGTGCTTCCGACTTTTCACTTATAGCTAGACAACTATACAATATGGGACCTAATGAGATATTAAGGAGGTGTGTTATGGAGGTAGGGCGATCATTGATCCTCACAGAATCTCATGAAGGCATCGCAGGAGAACATTACATAGGGAAAGCGACTACGTAGAAGGTTTTGAGAGCTAGCCTTTGGTGGCCTACCTTACACAGAGATGCTAAAGACTATTCCAAAGCCTGTGATGTATGCCAAAGAGTTGGGAAACCTTCCAGGAGAGATGACACTCCCTTAGCACTGCAACTGACCTTACAATCATTTGAGATGTGGGCCATTGACTTCGTGGGACCTATAAAGTTTAAACCCACCAAGAAAGCACACAGGAGAAAGGTACATCATCACTGTGAAAAAATGATTGACTAGATGGGTCAAAGCCAGAGTAGTTAAGGGTTGTATTGAAACCACAATTGTGCACTTCATATTTGAGAACATCATAACCAGTTTTGGATGCCCAAATATCCTTATGAGTGATCAAGGCACACATTTCATAAATAAAATTGTTGAAGCCGTGAGTGAGGAATTTGCAGTCCACCATCAGAAGAGAACACCTTACCATCCTCAATCAAATGGGATGGTTGAAGTATTCAACAAGATCTTGGAGATAGAAATGACGAATATTTGCAGTGTGAACAGGATGACTAGGATTTAAGAGTACCAGAAGTACTTTGGGCCTATAGAACCACCTGTAAGAAACTTACAATGCAGACCCTTTTCAAGTTGGTGTATGGCCTTGAAGCTGTTGTCCCAATGGAATAATTGGTTCCAAGCTTAATAATTTTTGCATTTACAAACATGGATGACACTAGTGTTGTTCGCGAGAGGCTTTCACAGTTGGTCGAACTAGAAGAGGATAGATTTATTGCAGGGTTCCATCAACAGGTTCAAAAGGAACGATAGAAGGCCTATCATGAGAGGCACATCAAGAAGAAGGCATTTAAACAACATGATTTTCTATTGGTATACAATAGTAAGTTCATGAATCATCCTGGGAAGTTCAGAATGCATTGGCTCGGACCATATGAGATCACCTATGTTACAAAGGGAAGAGTTGCGCAGCTGAAAATTTTGAATGGAGAATGGAAGGAAGGATTAGTGAATGGGAATCGCCTGAAGTTGTACTATGACAACTAGCTGCCTCGCAGCTCTCAGTAAAAGAATGAAGAAAAGAGTCTATATACCAAGTGCAGTTGAAACTAGGTACCAGACACAGAAAAGACAGTCTACACAAGGAAGAAAAGGAGGCATAGAGAAGAAAGCAAAGGCTACACTGTGCAGTCCGAAGTTGATGTAAAACAGGAGGATCATATCTAAAGTGCCTCGGGATGAGTCACGGGTGAGTGTTGGGGAGTTGTTGGCCCTTGGTTATGGAATAAAATGAAGATCAAGGAAGAAAAGGTGAAATTCAAACTGCGTAGAAGACACAGTGACTGTTACTGGGTCGAAGTGAGAAAAAGAGAAGAAAAGACAGAGCGAAGTAAAAGGAAGCGAGTCGTTGGACAAGGAGATCAATAATGATATATCAACAAGGAAGAAGGATCATGGACAACTTAGCAAGCGAAAAAATCCACCGTTGGATGCTTTGGAGCACCGCGTAAGAAGGAAGGAAAGACAGGTTGGCGAAGCCCTGAAAACATGGGTCAAGTTGACCTAGGGTTTTAGACACCTAGGGTTTTGGTATCTAGGGTTTCGACACCTAGGTTTCATCCTAAGGATGTCGGTGAGATATTGTAATGTATAAATAAAGGTCAAGAGGACCTGGGTCAGGTTGGTGTTATTCTTGTTGCTATGATCATTGTTGTTATAGTTTCTATTGTTGTTACTGTTGTTAAGAGAAGTGTTGAGTGTGAGAGCCTTATGGTATTGTAAGATATTTAGCTGGGTTAGAAGATCAATTCCTGTAGCTGGGTGCACAGGAAGGGGAGAAACAAAGAGGATAATAAAGAAGATCTACTAGCTAAGAGTGCATACAAGAAATGTATGCTTCATCTTAATACATTACAAAGCATACTTCTGTGGACATAGCCGTAGAGAGAGGGTCAACCACATATATCTTGTGTCGAGTGTGTGATTGATGCTCTGTTCTTTGTCATTGATATATTGTTATTGCATTGTTGTGTTAGATAGGATCTGTAGTTGTGCGGAGTAGACCTAAGTTGATAAGTGATATATGCATATTGTGTTGTTCTGGTAGTCGATCCACTTGATATTCCCCTTGGTTGTAGACATCTATGTCCTACAACCCCTCATAGTTTCTCTGTGTGAGACTTTATCTGCCTCGCAGGTGTTTCCAAAAGGGCTAGTAGCTAGGGATTTTTGGTGCACTCTAGGATCCGAACCCTAGGTATGCCCTTGTGCCAACACCACTTAGAATATTTGATACCCAATTTGGTGCGTAGGGTATGGAAAATATTCATGAATTATGGTACTGTCTAGTCCCTTTCTTGATGTAGGGTGGTCCATCTAGTGTACTGGTCCTCGTAGCTTCCAACAGGGTAATATTGTTCTTCAATGGCATCCTAGAAGGAATCCCATGTAGGTTCCACCACAAAAATTGCAGATTCATCCATGAACCTTTGCTCAGAGTAAGTATCCCACAAGTCTTTAACATGGGGAATGACCTTGAGGAGTGAAAAAGTGATCTTTTCCCTATCGAAAAAATTGTGGACCGAAAAATATCCTTCGAGAAAATTCAACCATTTATCTACAACATCCACATCTATCAGTCCTTCAAATAATGGAATATCAAAATTTTCATGTACCTTGAAGGGGGTTGCATGGACGTTTGATGAAGATGCTTCTCCCGTGGGTAACTGTCAAGGGATCTACACGAAGTTGTCCATCATTTATTTCCTTTGTCGCACGAGGGATTCCCCGAGTAACATTTTAATAGGATCTTTTGCTCCATCATATTTATTTTGGTATCCCATGGGTTGTTTTTGGGATTGACACGATCAATCTGGTAATGGACCAATTGTTTTGAGCCCCAACTTATTGTACCCATACCTTGTCGGGGACATGCACGAAGAAAAATAAATGAAGAGAAGACCGCTATGATACCACTGATCTGGATTTAGGAGAAGAACAAACTGATTAACAGATTGAATAAAATAAACACAGAGATAGGAAGAATAACACAAATATCCACTGAACAATATCTTCTATTAAATAATGAAATAGGACGAAACTTTAAAACTACATAACTGAAACTTGCTCGAATGGTGGTAGCTATATCTGAGAAGAGATGTGGCTACTACACACATCCGTCTAAGTATAATGGATTACAATGAGGCTCCAAAGGACCTTTTCATATTACTCATGAATTCCAAAACCCTAGACATCCAAAAACCTAACCCTAGAAGGTGAAATGCCAAAATTCATGTGGACCCTATGGATAAGTTAGTGTAATTTGGTACCTCAACTTCCTAGGGTCATAACTTTTTCATACAACCTCTATTTTAGGTGTGTGATATCCCGTTGGAAAGGTATTTCAAAGAACTACACATTTTGTCATTATAATCTAACTCAATCTATAATTTGACTATGGTGATTAAAAAAAACAACAGTTAGGGGCCCAAAACAGCCCTGGAAATACAACAAGATGTGCTGACAAGAAAACATACAAAATAAGACAATTGAATTAAGCGAGAGGCCACTTGTATCCACCTGGAGAATGTGTGGGGCTTCAGAAAACCCTAGAAGTATAGAACTCACAATTATAAAGCAGTACAAAAAGATGTGTTGAACAAAAATGGACACGAGGAACCAGTTGGAATAGATGGGTGGCCACCAATATCCACCTGGATCAGTCCTGCATAAGGCACATTAGGCATTTATTTTAAAATCACACTCCTCAATTCAATATAATTGGGTACATAAACTTTGTTTCTATACAAAAGAATTCTGTCAATTCCCAAATCATAATTTTCATCTTTCTGCTGCATTTTACCTTGCTGTAATTTTGTTACCAATTCCATGTACTGCAAATCAACTTTTGCAGCCTCAGAAATTTTGTCTTTAAGATCCATTCGATACATGCTAATGGTTGTAGCATGAAGTTCATGCACTCTTCTACTGAGTGCATCATCCACTTTGTTCTCCTTTCCTCTAATGTTCTTAATATCAAATTCATACTCAGAGAAGAAATCCAACCATATACTCCTTCTAGCATTCAAAGTAGACTGATCAAACAAATATTTCAGACCGTTATGATATTTCCTTGGCTCAAACCTCTTTCCCATGAGGTAGTGCATCCACTTCTTCAAAGCGTGTACTATGGATGCCAACTCCAAATCATGAGTGGCATAGAGCCTTTCATGCTCTTTCAATTTCCTGGACTTGAAACATATCACAAATCCATTCTGACTAACGACTCCACCAAGTCCTTGTTTGCACACATCTATGCAAACCAAGAAATATTCATTCGGATCTGCAATCCTCAGAATTGCAGAACCGATTAACAACTTCTTCAATTGATGGAAACTCTTTTCACATTAGTTTGTCCATTGAAATTTCTTCCCCTTCCTTTGCAAGGAATTGATGGGGTGAGCTATTCTCAAAAACCCTACAATGAACCATATGTAGTAGTCATCCAGATCCGTGAAGGATCTGACCTCTGTAGCATTCTTAGGTTTTTTCCACCCTTTAATGGCCTCAATCTTTTCAAGGTCCAATTGTTGATACTGAGAGGGGGGTGAATCAGTATCAAGTACAATTTAAAACCTTTTTCAACTTATACTTAAACCATTCAACTATATCCAATGAGAAATGAACAATAGTATAAGAGTTACACCAATACACCACAATACACCATACACAATATATGAAATAATCAATAGTTATTGTTCAAGGGAAGTAATGACTTCCAAAGGTAGCTCTGACTTCAAATGTAAAGGGAGGATAAACATCCAAGATAAAGATACAATCCTCCCTCCAAATGTAAAGGGAGGGATAAACATCCAAGATAAAGATACAATCCTCCAATATCAAGAGATATTTGAACTCTCCATCCTTTCCCCTTCCTTCCACCCAAGAATATATGAGAGATAATAAAACTTTACATTAAATCATCACCATCAACCAATCATCACATAGAACCTGGTAATGCTTCCCGAGACTTCTTCAATTTATACAATTCTTCAATTCTTGGAGTACTCTAATCCTATAGATAATATTACTCAATGTATTCTCTGAAAATCCTCCAATTGTCACTCCTTGAATCTTCCCCAAAAAGAGGTTATAGAAGGAATGGTAGACTTTATTCAATTCTGGTCTATTCAGAAAAGTGAACTTGCACAGAATGCACCACGCTCAATAATTAACATCTGATTCTGAAACTCGCACAAAATAAGATACAATCCGTACTCTTTCCAATTAAATTTGTCCCAATTCATTTGGATTCTCGATGAATAAGTTATGACTTTTTTTACCCAGAACACCTGTTTATTGACTAGCTTCAGAACTCGTCACAAACCCTATCTTCCACAGAGTGTATCTCCATAATTATAGCGAATCAACAGCTAAAAATTTTAACAAAGGTACCTTGATATGTATTCTCAATACCATAGTGATTTCACCATTTGAATCATTCTAGAAAAAACATTATAGAAAAAATGGTAAGATGACCTGAAAATAACATACCTTAGAACACATCATTAAAAGACTTCATCCTCCCTTGAAATCCGGTCTTCTTTTCTTCTTATTTCCTATGAAATTTGACTTGTATCAAATGAATGTATAATGATGTTTATTTATACCATTTATGTCACTTCCTTTTAACATTAGTTCTGACTTGACACTTTCTTATTTTGTAATTCTTTTCTTTAATTATCTTCAGGGCCTACATGTACTTCCTTCTTCAATTCACTTTGTCATCTTCAAAAATTCATTTCTCCTCAACCATGAGGATCCACGTGACATGCCACATAACACCAGAAACAACATGATGTACACTATCCACCCATGGGTGTTTTATTTGCATATGCATTTTCCTTCATGTCCAAATACCTTCATTAATCTTGCGGTCCAAAACCCATGACTAGGTTTGACATCAATGACAACAACCAATCTTCCAACAATCTCCCCCTTTGTCATTGATGGAAACACTCATGATCCCCATATCATCATGATCCTAATTTCTCTCCCCCTTTGACATCAATGGCAAAGGGTATGCATTCTCCCCCTGAGTTTAATGGCAAAACGTAACCTTCTTCTTTGGGGATGCTCCCCTTAAACATGTGGCACTCAATAATACTTTATCCTTATTTTTGGTCTTTGGGAATTTTTCTTCCTTGGAATACTTCTATGTGGATTTTGTCTTCTCTCTCTTCTTCGTGTCTAGGATGTATATGTTGTTCGGTCTTCTTGTTGCAGTTGCAACCAATCTTCCAGAGTTATTTTCTCTGATTTTACATTTTCGGGAGTCAAACGTAAGAGTGTATCCTTGATCACATATTTTGCTGACACTGAGGAGATTATGCTTCTTGTTGCAGCTTCAACCAATCTTCCCGTAGTTATTTTCTCCTCGGGATTTTACATTTCTGAGTCAAACGTAGAAGAGTGTATCCTTGATCATTTTATCGACACTCAGAGGAGATTATGCCTCAAGTTTTCAACCAATATGACATTCTTTTCTCTTACATTTTTACTTCCAAGCTTTATAGTTCCTTTTCCAAGTATTTTGTAGATGAATCATCTCCAAATGCAACATTTCCACCTTTTTCTTCAAGATGACAAATTTTCTTTGATCTCCCATCATATGAGATGAGTAACTCATTGTCTATGAACCTTTCATATTCTTCTTTGCATTCTTAGTGACTAATGCTATTCAAAATTTCATTGTGTGGAATTCTTTCCTTTCCATGATGTAGTTGGTATGCATACATTTGGTATATGATTATCTTCCTTCATCTCTCTCAAAGTTAATCCTCATGCTTAGACCAAGATTATTGCACTTGTAACATACACATTTTGATCCATTAATGTCAAATGGATTATAGTTTCTATTGAAAGGTCTACAAACATTTCATATCTACTATTTTCACCAATTCATGTAGTTTGTATAGTTATTCCTTTCATTGATTCTCCTGTTGGAATTGATTGCCTCAGGTCCAAAATTTCCAAAAGTATAATAATGTCCAAGAAAGAAATGTTGGTACCGGGCGTAAGTGATATTCTTTGTAGTGTGGTCCATCTTGTACACGTATATATTCTTTTGAAGTTTCCTTCATAATGATTTCTTTCATACCCGGCGTAGAGGATCTTCTTGATGTCTCATTCCTTATGAATTCTAGTCTTTTATCTTATTGTTCAACTTGTTCTTGAGTGTTGGTTTCATCACTTTCAAATTCCTTCTCTTGTTTAGTTGTCTTCAAACTATCATTGTAACCTAGTCCTGTCTTGTCGCTGAGATCTGATTGCTAAGGATCTCTCATCTAATTTTTCAATGTTTTTGAACTTCTTCAACTTTTTTGTTGTCAATAGTAGCTCCTTTGTGTGATCCAATTTCTCATAATCTTCTAATTGTTCCTTCAAGCTATTAATGGTCTTTTTCAAGATTGTAATTCTCTTCACAACTACTCAATTCACCTTTAGTATTATAGTTTGTGTTTCTAAGCTTGCTATTTTCAATTTCAACATGTTTCAACTTTTCAAGATTCTCATCTTCTTTTCACTCTGTTATCTTTATATCCCCAAAAGGGAATCATCAAGATTGGTTTCTTCATCTGAATCTTCTTCTCTACAAATGATTTCTTCTCTTTAGAATTCTTATGATCATCATCCTTGGTTTCTTAAGCTATGAAGAGGACTTCTCCTCCATCATTACTTCTCCTCTTCTATTACTCTCGCATCCTGAGGAGATGTCATCATCCTTGGAGTAGAAGATCTTTTATTGTTGAGACTTCTCTTTTATAGTAATAGTTTTCAAAAATATGTCCCATTCTACTCACAATTAAAGCATTTGAGAGGAGACTTATCTTTGTATCTTCCACTTCCTTTCGAACCTTCTTACGAATTTTCTATTTCTTCATCAAGATCGTTATCCCTTTCCTTTGTCTCTTTATGGCTTTAAAGGCTACTTCATTGTTTGTCTGGTCACTTTTTGTACCTGTTCTCATTTCAAATGTCATAAGAGTCCCATGTAATTCATCCATTGTCATTTTGGTCAAGTCCCTAGTTTCTTCTTAGAGTTGATGAGACCTAGCATCATACTCTGGCAGAAGTGATCTCTAACACTTTTTACAACCAACGCATTCATCAATCTCTTCACCCAATCCTATGATAACAATCTTTTAACAACTTCATCAACTCTAAGAAGATAGGGTTGTACATCTCATTCATCTTCAAATTTCACCGCTTCTATGTCATTGAAGCTTGACCTGCTTAACTTTTGGATCACCTCTGTAGATATTCTTGAGTTTGTCCCATACCTCTTTGTGTTGTTGCATCCCATCACTTTGCTAGCAATGGTTGGTGCCAATGATGCTAGAATATCATGTCTGGATTTTGAATTACAAACTCATAAGCTTCTTCTCATTTGGATCGGTTGAGCATTATTTGGGATTACATAGCCATTTATTAACCGAAAATTCAAATGTCTACTCCCAAATTTGTTAGGTAAGTTTTCACCTATCACTCCAAGTATGTATAATTTCTTCCATCAAATTCTTGAATCCCATTTGAAATGTACCTTGGTCATCCATCTCTGCTGTGTGATTTCCTCTTCCAGTATTAAATTGTTCAAGGCACTGCCTAATACCACTCATGAGGGTGAATCAAGACAAGTAAATTTAAAACCTTTTTAAACTTATACTCTTAAACCATTCAACTATATCCAATGAGCAATGAACAATAGTATAAGAGTTACACCAATACACTACACAATACACCATGCACAATATATGAGAAATAATCAATAGTTATTGTTCAAGGGAAGTAATGACTTTCAAAGGTAGCTACAACAATGTAAAAGGAGGATAAACATCCAAGAGGAAGATACAACTCTCCAATATCAAGAGAGAGATTTTAACTTCCATCCTTGTCCCTTCCTTCCACCCAAGAATATATGAGAGATAATAAACTCTTTACATTAAATCATCACCATCAACCAATCATCACATAGAACCCGACAATGCTTCCTAAGACTTTCAATTTTTCACCTTTCACCCTTGGGAGTACCTTTGATTCTCTATAGACACATACTCAATGTATTCTTTGAAACTCCTTCAAGTTTTATTCCTTGAATCCTCCCAAAAAGAGGTTATAGAAGGAATGGTAGACTTTATTCACCTCACCCTATTCTAGAGAGTGAACTTGTACGTAATGCCACATGCTCACACTCAACATATGATTCTAAACTCACACAAAAGAAACTAAAGTCTGTACATTTCCAATGAAATTTGTCCCACTTCATTTGGATTCTCTATGAAGAATTTATGATTTTTTTACCCGGGACACACCTGCTTATTGACTAGCTTTAGGACCTGTCACAAACCCTATATTCCACAGTGTAACTCCATAATTATAGAGAAAAGAGCTGAAATTTACCAAAGGTACCTTGATATGTCTTCTCAATACTCAGTGATTTCACCATCTGAATTGTTCTAGAAAAAAAAATTTAGAGCAAAAATGGTAAGATGACTCAAAAATAACATATACCTAGAACACATCACCAAAAGACTTCATCCTCCCTTGAACCGCCTCTTTCTTCTTATTTCTTCTGGAATTTGACTTGTGTCAAATGAATGTATAATGGTGTTTTATTTATACCCATTTATGCTTCACTTCCTTTTAACATTAGGCCGACCCGACACTTTCTTTTGTATTTTGTAATTTTTCTTTTACTCATCTTCAAGGCCTATATGTACTTCCTTCTTCACTCCACTTTGTCATCTTCAAAAATTAATTCTCCTCAACCATGATGATCCAAGTGACATGCCACACACCACCGAAAACAAAATGATGTACTAATCCATCCATGAGTGTCGACTGCATGCATTTTCCTTCATGTCAAAATACCTTCATCAATCTTGCGGTCCAAAACCCATGACTAGGGTTGACATCAATGACAACAACCAATCTTCCAACACCAATGCTATCCCTTCTTCAGATATGATATGCCCCAAATAGTAAATTATGTTTTGATCAAATGAGCACTTGCTCAATTTGGCATACAACTGATGTTCTCTTAGCACTTGCAACACCATCCTCAAATGGTTCTCATTCTCTTCTTCCGACTTGGAATATACAAGGATGTCATCCAAAAAAACACTGACAAACTTGTCTAAATATTCTCAAAAACAAACCATTCATTAAGAACATAAAAACAACTGGTGCATTTGATTACCCAAATGGCACCACTGTGAACTCATAATGACCGTACCTTGTCATGAAGGCGGTATTGCTGACATCTTCATCATTGATCCTTACTTGATGATATCCTAACCTGATATCGATCTTTGAGAATATCCTAGTGTCCTTCAAATGATCAAAGAGATCATCGATCCTTGTCAAAGGATACTTGTTATTTACAACCACTTTTTTCAAATGTCTGAAATTGATGCACAATATCAATGTACCATCTTTCTTCTTCATGAACAAGACTGGGGTACCCCAAGGTGACACACTTGGGAGTATATACCCCTTCTTTAAAATTTCTTCAAGATGCACTTTCAATTCCTTCATCTCTGGTGTACTCATTTTGTAAGGATTCTTTGATACTGGAGCTACTCCAGGCATTAAATTTATAGAGAAATCAATATCTCTCTTTGGGGTTATTCCTGGTATCTCCTTAAACATATCTTCAAAATCTTCTAGGACTGCATGATCCTCCATATTTGGCACATCATCCTTAGATGCTTCCTCCATATGGGCTGAAAATATTTGACATCCCTTCCTGTAACACTTCGTTAGCTGCATTGTTGATATTTACCAGATACTAACTTCCCTAGGAATTCCTTGGACTGTTCTATGATTTCCTTCCTCATCAAAGAAAGTGAATTCCTTGTCATGACAGACTAATATGACATGGTGTTGGTCCAACCAACCCATACCAATTAGGAAATCATATGATCCCAAAGGCAAGATGTTCAAATCCTCCTTGGTATTCAGTCCATTCATTCCCACTAGACATGATTTAACCAATTCAACAACCTTTCTCTTGGATTTTGTAGTCAGCTACACTAGCCAAGATTTCCCATGCTTTCTTCTTGGTAATTGAAATCTTTCCACTACCTTAGTATCTATATAGCTATGACTAGACCCTAAGTCAATTAAAATAGTAAAGGCATGGTTATTGATCATACCTTAAACTTCAATCATGTGTGATTGAAACTCATCTTTCTTGTTGTCTAGGACTGCATAGATCCTTGGTACACTTATGCCCATGTCCTCCACTGTTTCTGCTTGTTGAACATTGTGTACAACTCTCATCTTGTCATTTTTTTTAGGACAATATATATACGTGTGGTCTCCTTTATATCCCCAACATTGAATGGGTGCCTGCCTTGACCTTTTCCCACCTACCTCAGCCATTCTATTCTCTCTAAAATATGGTTGTCCTTGAGGATTGTTTCTGAAAAATGGAGGCTTGTTTCCCTTCTGCCTATGTTCCTTCTTGAACTTCTTCTTGTCCTCCCAAGCCCTATGCAAAGTAGGATTTCCTTTTTGTTGATCATACAATCATTTTTCTCTCCTTGTAGTTTCTTCCAAAGTCTTTGGATCATTATATTGGATTTTATCACTGATGAAAGATGGCAGCCCACTCAGGTACCTATGAATCTTCATTGTCTCATCCTTGATGAAGGATACATACTTCAACAACTCTAAATAACTCCTTTCAAATTCATCAATAGCCATGTTTCCCAGTTTAAGTTCAAAGAACTCTTTCATCTTTCTATCATAATACCTCTTGGTCATGTATTTCTTTTCAAAATGCCTCTTGAATTCCTTCTAAGTCACATTTTTCTCCTTGAGGTGTTGTACTTGCACTAGTTGATCCCACCACATGGATGCATTTCCTTTAAGCTGGTATATGGAAATTCTTCCCTCTGCATGAGAAGAATAGTTATGCAATTGGAAGTACTTCCTCATGCTTAGCATCCATGTCTCAATATCTTCATCCTTCTTATGCTCTCCATCAAAAGTAGGAGGTTTTATCTTATTTATTTTTTCTTTCAACTCATCCACCCCAGACCTCCTATGTTTCCTGACAGGGGATGGACTTGAGCTACTGTGTGATATCCTATGGGAATTATTTTGGGAGTGATGGTGATGTCTGCTACCACTCCTTGATCTTCCTTTATTCTTAAGGGTCTTGTGCCTTCCTGATTTGCTGGAGCCACTCTCCTTATCCAAATTCTTTTCAATTCTTTCCAGGCTCTGAATTAACTTCATGTTGAAGTCTTCCTATTGTTCCTTGGCCTTCATAATCCTCTCACTATTATCCTTGTATATTTGGACATCTATCTACAATTTTCTGAGGGTCTCATCCATATTTATGTCTTCCTCCCTTTCTCCTCCATGCCCATTGGAGTTAGTTCCTTCCCTATCCAACTGGACATTCAACCCTCTTTTTTCATCTTCTTGACGGAACAATACCTGAGTATCATCCATCACTTCTGCACTCTGTGTTGAATCTGATCTGACAACTATTAATTCTATAAAAAATGTGCAGCCAACAAAAATTTGTTAGGCTAATTGTTCTTAATAATTTCATGGAAACATGAACCATTCTTATTCATTAATATATCAGACTTATTTTCTATTGTTTTCATGAGAAATTGACTATTTAGATCTAATTTTCGAGTGAACAATTATCTTCTACTCTTCAAGGCCTTTCCAATGGTTGCTTCCATGCTCAATTCTGAATCCTGAGCAGAAAGTTATGGATAATTAAAAATTGTCTTTTCAATGATGCAATCCATGTGAAGTTATTTTCCTTTCTCAGAGCCAAAATATCTCTTGGACCTTCGTTGGACCTACTCATAAGGTTCCCAGACCTTCTTTACCACTTTTGATGCAGGTCTGAACAATCAACACCTACGACTTCCTTCCTAAGCCCTTTTCTTTATTTAAATAAGTTTTTTGGGCATTAGCCCCTTTATTTTCAGCACAAAACCCATGTGACCTTGGGCTATAAACACGTGCTTACTAATATGGTGCTTATCCCATGCTTCGGGACTTTGGGCTTCAAAAATTCGGGTTCTTGAAACATCATACACAATTTCTCCCGAATTTTGAACTTTCGCATTTCCTGGGGTCCACTTAGTACGGTGCACTCAGGGTGCTATGTGTCATCAATACAAAGGTGACACATGGCCCAATAAACTATTGATGCATGTTGAATTCTCATTGGAACAAATAACCTGTCAAGTGCACGAAACAAATGGACACGTGGAATGCGTACGGTGTTTCACATCACCCTAGGTGACATCAGTGGCCACATCATTCTCGCGCTTCTTGACTTTGAACTTCAGACTTCTGAGATTTCTACCTCATCACTCTATGATTTCCCCGAATGTCGAATCGACAAGTACAAAAGTAGTGTCTCTTCGGAGCTCCGACTCTTTGGACTTCGATAGTTTTCACAACTTCCTTTAACCTTCCCTCTAAACACCAAGTTTCTAAACTCGATGGTTTCCTTAGCTCTATTGTCATTCCATTATAGTGGTAACACATGATCCCACCGACGAGCAACATGTGCCAGGTCACCATTGGTTCTAAAGGTATGTCAAAGGCACAAAGTAGGTGACAAGTGGTAGGATAGGTTAGGTCCACATCACCCTAGGGGACGTTATCATGTCACATCACATTGGTGCTTTAGAACTTCGACACTTCGGGCTTCAAAATTTTTTACTTCCACAATCTCGTTAACTTCCAAATGTCGAACTTTCAAACTACTTTATCTTCTAGGGTTCACATAGTACATCTGTAATCATATAAGATGGTGACACATGGACCCATGTGTCATATTTCTTTTGGTCCAACAATTCCATTAAAGTTCCATTCTTACTAACACGTGGTAGGACCAAAGAAGTCCACGTCACCCTGGGTGATGGCATCATGCCATGTCACTTCTGGACTTCAGGCTTTGGGACTTCAAGATAATTAACCTTAGCACACCCTATTTCTCTCGAACGTCGAACTCCCAAACACCGAACTTAAGAACTGTTGTGAGATCTACGGCTCACAAACACCCACATGCAGATCTAATGACTGAGATATGTTTTCATCACTGTTGTGCCTTACTACTTTCTCCTAGCTTGATCTATGACTCCGATCTATCTTCAGCCAAAACCAACGGTCAAGCACTTCTCCCCATATCTATGGCGTAGATCCACTCTGGGACTTCGAAGATTTGGGCTTTGAGCCTTTCTTCTCTATCACACATAAACTTCACTGAAGTCAAGAGGTCTGAAGTATTTAGGGGTTAACTTTCACACACTTTTCTCCAGATCTGACGGTTGTGAAGGATCTGCTTCCTCCTGAATAGATCCTACAGCCCCATTTCAAACTTCACGGCCCAACACAATGGTTGTTGTGGATTCTTTCTCTATTTTCATTCCATAAGTCGTTATACGTCTTGAGCTTATTAACACAGTCCCAGATATTCTCTTGGCACCTAGGGACGCTCTGAGGTTCATAATTTGTCCCTCTCGACAACAATTCACTATGAAAACGTTTTTTTGTTAACCACTAATATGGCCCATCCAGGCTTAATGTTGAAACCTTGGCTATGATACCATTTTGTGACATCCCCAACCACCGAATAGGCCGAGAAACACCACAGTGGAAACATCTTCCTTATCTGATACAATTTTGTAACATCCCCATCCACCAAAACTTTGTCGAGCAATGCTACCTAACAACTATATATTTTAATTCTTTGCTCTGATATACATACATACATACATACATACATACATACATACATACATACATATATATATATAT
>SNQJ01S0103095.1:8203-18963 GCA_010110895.2 Picea sitchensis
CATCATTCATAACCTTGAAGTAAAGGTTAGAATATGCTTTACTCTTGGTAAAGCCCAATCTCGTCAGAAAACTGTCAATCCTTCCATACCAAGCTCTAGGAGCTTGCTTCAATCCGTACAGAGCCTTCTTCAACTTACAGACATGATACTTCCTGTCTTCAACTTCAAATCCTTGAGGCTGTTCTATATACAATTCTTCTTCAATGACACCATTTAGGAAATCCGTCTTTATTTCCATCTGGTGTAACTTCCACTTCATCTTCACTGCAAGGGCTATGATGGTTCTAATCGAAGTGTATCTGGCTACATGAGCAAATGTCTCTTCATAATCAATGCCTTCCTTTTGAAAAAATCCACGAGCGACAAACCTTGATTTGTACTTATCAATACTTCCATTAGTAACATGTTTTATTTTGAAAAACCATTTGAAAGATACCACATCCTTGCTCTTCGGTGTAGGAACTATTTCCCAAACATCATTCCTTATAATGGATTGGTATTCTTCTGTCATGGCATCTGCCCATTCTTTCTTCTGAATGGATTCTTCAAAGCAAGTAGGCTCCTTCTCTAAGAGATCACACATCAAAGACATATAACTAGAGAATGGATTAGGTATCTTCACTTGTCTTGTGGTTCCTTCGGGAACACCATACTTCTCTCCATCTTAAATAATCTCCCTAGCCCAAGCATGATTTCTCTTATGGGAGATCATCATTTGGGGAGGTTCTTGAAATTCTACTATGTCATGATCTTCTAGAATTTCCTCATCAGGGGAAGCTATGAATTCCCTCATTGGTTCTGTAACTTTGGGAGCTACATGTTCCTCTTCATATACTTCTTCAAGCTGGAATCTTCTTGATTTCCGGAGTGATGCATCTTCATCAAAGGTCACATCCCTGCTGATATCAATATGATGGTGACCTGGTATATAAACTATGAAGGTCGTGGAGACCTCACAGTATCCAACAAATATTCTCTTGTTTCCTGAAGGGTCCAAATTGTTTCTCTTCTCTTTTGGAATATGTACAAATATTGGGCAGCCAAATATTTTGAGATGGCTTACTTCTGGCTTCTTTCTGGAGAACATCTCTTCAAGGGTCTTGAACCCAAGTGTACTATGGGACAATCAGTTTCGTACATATACTGCTTTTCTTGCTACTTCTTCCCATAAGTACATTGGAAGATATTGATCTGGATTTTATGAGCAGAATGAAATGACTATAGATTATTAACAAGTGCCTAACACAAAACAACAGAGATACAGTAAAACTGGTTTTCTATTCAATAAGGAAATAAGCTGAAACTGTAAAATGCAGCGGAAACAAGCTTGCTGGAATGGTGGCGGCTTATCTATGAGAAGAGATGTGATGGCTGTGCTCATTTGCAAGAAGATGGTTACAATGAAGCTCTGAAGGCCTTTTTAAAATAAACAGGAATGCCAAAAACCTAACCCTAGGAGATGAAGCACCAAAAGTCACGTGGGCCCCATCTGGGTAAGTTAGTACATCAACTTCCCAGGGTCATAACTTTTGCATACGATCTCCATTTTAGGCGTATGATAGCCCGTTGGAAAGGTATCATCGAGGAGATTCATTTTGGGGGTTCAATCATGCATTCAACTATCATTGAGAATCTCTATCCTGAAAAATATTCATTTAGGCCCTCAAAATGGCCCCATAAGTTAAAACTGCTAAAAATAGTAAATTGGCAAAATTGCCAGAAACCGTTTTGAGCTAGTTGGAAAAGGTGGGTGGCCACTGATATCCACCTAGATCAGATATTGATCATGGATCATGGTCTTCATTGCTTCCATTATAGTTCCTTTCTTTCTTTCTGCTACACCATTTTGTTGAGGATTGTAGGGAGTGGTGAGCTCCCTCTTAATCCTGACATCTTTACAATAGTTTACAAAATCTTTTGAGGTGTATTCTCCTCCATTATCTAACCTAAGTATCTTGATTTTTCTTTCATAAAGATTCTCTATCAAGGCTTTGAATTCCTTGAATTTACTGAACACTTCATCTTTTGATTTCAAAAAGTAAACCCAGGTTTTATGAGAATAGTCATCAATAAATGATACATAGTATACATACCCACTGATGGAGGATGATGGAATTGGGCCACACAGATCTGAGTGAATGAGTTCTAAGACTCTTTTTTCTTTACTGTCTCTCTTCAGAAAAAGGGTTCTTGATGTTCTTCCCTTGTGCACATCCATTGCACACACCTTCATGGTCAACCTTGAGTTCTGGTAGACCTGTGTCTGCCTTGCATACATACGGTAATGCCTTGTAGTTGACGTGGGATAATATTCTATGCCAAAGTTCACATGGATTCTCAATGGTGTAGGTCATGGCTTCTTCTGAGTGACCCTTTAGCTTATAAAATCCACCTTCTTCTTTTCCAATAATGATTGCTTCTTTCATGGTTTTTCCTTTAGCCCACATAAGAACTTCTCCATCTATAAAGACAACTCTGAAGCCTTTATTTTCTAAAGCTGATATGGATAGTAAGTTCTTTTCCAAACCTGGTACATAGAGTACATTCTTCATCGTCATTGGAGTCCATGAATTCAACTTGTAGTTCGATTCTCCTACTCCCTTGATAGGGTATTGATAATCATATCCAAGCGTAACTTTATGAGAAAACTTCTTTTTTGAAAGGCAAGAGAGAATGTCTCTTTGAACTGTCATGTGCTTGGAAGCACCACTATCAATGAGCCAAGTGTCCTCTCTAGGTGCTACTGATCCTGAGAGGGCTGAGATTAGAACACAATCTTCAATTCGTTCTCTTATCATCTTTGTCAGTGGCTCTTCATCTTCAACTACATGGGAATGATGCCTCTTATTTTTCTTCTTGTATTCTTCTCGTCTAGCTGGACAATGTGTCACAATATGTCCCATATTGTCACAATGATAGCATTGATAAGATGAGAAGTCTCTTTCTTTTCTTTGTCCTTTCTTCTTGAATCTCTTTGGTTGAGATTCTTTATGTATGAGTTTATTTTGGGGGTGAGACTCTTTATGAGTTTATTTCTGGAAGTAAGACTTATTTCTTCCTCCTTTAGTATGAGTAGCTAGGGCTTGATCTTCGTCTCTTGATAGTAAATATTCTCGGTTAGCTACTCTTGATTCTTCTTGAATACATTCTTCCTAAAGACTGTCAAATTTTAGTTTCTCTGTTCTGGCACAAATAGTTTGGATGAATACATCCCAAGGTCTTGTGAGACCATTAAGGGCCTTCATTATGAGTTCATCTTCATCTATGGTATCTCCAATTGCTTATAGTTGTTCTTTGAACTCTGATATTCTGGAGAAATATTCCTGGATCGTTTCTCCTTTCTGCATCCTTGTATTCTTGAGTTGAGTTCTTAGATTCATTTTCCGATTTATGTTCTTTCCTTCATATAATATGGTTAGGGAATCAAAGATTTCTTTTGAAGTCTTCTTTGAATACACTTGAGGAATCAAGTGATCTTTGATAGAATCTGCAATGGTTCTCTTAGCCCTAATTGTGTCCTTTTGGTGTTTTTCTTTATCTGCAGCATCGACAGGTTCTGGTACTTCTTCTTTGACGAATCTTTCTAGGTCATTCTCTTCAAGAATGAATCCAATCCTATACTTCCAGGCACAAAATTTTTCCACACCTTCTAGCTTGTCAACAAGCTTAGTGCTTGTAGACATCTTTTACCTGGAGCTAGGAAAATGACCAAAAAATGAAAATGCTCAAAATTGAATTTTAAACTTACCAGGAGGTGTGCTTGGCTGAGGCGAGTAGCCTAGTGTGGTTAGATTTCAGAAAATCCAACTTTTAACCCTCCGAACTTGATATGTGGATTTCTGGACTGGTGCTTCTGGTTTTCTAGTACTTCTGGTACTCTGGTACTTCTGGTACTTCTAGTACTCTTGTACTTCTGGTTTTCTGGTACTTCTAGTACTCTGGTACTTTTGGTTTTCTGGTAACTGGTGAAAACTAGGGTTTCACTTTCCGAGAGATCTAGCAACTGAAAAGTTGCGCTGAGGATGCCAAATTGATCCTTGAGGAAGGGCACACTTCTCTAGATGGTTTTGAGGATGAAATTCTTCTTCAATAAAAAGACCTAATTTGCATGTATGAAAACCATGACGTTTTTCTCTTTCTCTTGTGAAAGATTCTCTCTTCATCTTAGTTCTGATACCATGTTAAGGTTTAATCTATTATTAGTTTTCTTTTCAATTTACTAGATAACAATAGCATAGATAGGATCACTGAGAAATACACAATCACAAGAGACATATCATTTATCCTGGGAAACCCTCATGGGGGAGAAAACCCAACAAAAACTTCCTTAATGTAGATAGCCAATACTATGCCAAGAGATAACTCAAACAATACAAAAAGTCCTCTCCCAAGAATGCTCCTCTCTCTCTCTTCCTTCTCCAACTGCAACTCCAAACTTGTGCTCTGACGAACAAGTGAGTGTGTGTCGAAATGAGGCGCTAGTCTCTCTTATTTATATAATATGGCACATGTGAATTGAGGTGTCTTTTCACTAGCAGGGCAGACTTCTTCTTCTGGGTAGTTATAACCACCTTTAATTAATCTGGGGGCCGTCTTCTTATTATGCCTATTACATTTAGGGTTTGACCAATCTGCAAAAGGGGATTTGGTCATTTATAATACCCGACATGATCAATCTGCAAAAGGGGATTGATCTAATAATTAGAATACTCTTTGCAGTTACAATATTTCAACATATGGCTCATCAATGTTGCATCCTGCAAGGTTTCATGAGACCGCGCCGGTCTCTTCTTGGTCACTGTAAGGATTCTGGGGAGGCCCTTCTAGCTCTACTAACTCTTCCCGATGATCTAAAGAGTGATCAATTGCACTAGAGGGATTTGTTCAAACATATTTGGAGCCTTATGCTCCTTACAATCAATCTCCATATGAGATACTATGTATCTTGCAAAAGTATCCTTCTTCCTCTTCTTCTTCTTTGGTACATGGATGTATATGGTCATGTACACAACTTCTTATCTAGATAGTCTGCTCCATGTCTCAAACTAGATACCATATAATATGTTGTCTCCTTCAACCGTCACTATATATTCCCTTAGATTTATCACCTGTGACTTTCTCAGAACAAGGACAATAAAGGGAAAAACAATAGACAAGAATAATGCTCTTATAATAATAAAAACAAGAACACGGAAAATAATCACAGTAGCTCCTTCTCAGAGATATTTCTTGTGACCTTCCTGGAACGATAACCAAAATAAAAATACAATAATAATAAATAAGAACAACACTCTTCTAGTGTTGTGATAAATCATTCCTCCATGGTAACCTTCCCATAACAAGAAAACAAGAACAAAAAGTATAATAGCATTTTCATAAGAGCATATCTATGTCAACAAGAATAAAAAAAAAACAATCTCATGGTAATCATCATATTATTACCAAGGTGACCTGCCTGGAAGAAAAACAAGAAGTATATCCTAGAAGAGATGTTAGTTAATATTGCAAGCATTTATATAAATAGTACTGACGTGCTGCCAAGTATTCATTGTATTTAGCAATAATAAAACCTTTCAAGGATTGCTGTCACAACTAGTAATGTAGCAATTTTCAAACTTGATATGTGCAAGTTGGAAACTTATTAATGTAATCAAACCTGGAACCTGAAGTCTTATCTTCAAGAATGAGTGTTGTTGATTTTATTCCGAGTCTCCTTCACTCAAGAAGGAAGGTATTCTCTTCACCCCGCCCCCTGAACTTAAGACAATTTGCTTTCTAGACAAAAATCTGAGTTAGAGAATATAGTGCAAATAAGATTTAAAGTCTCAACCTTAATCAATCTAATACTTTGACTAAATTTAGTTTCTAAATTTAACTTTGAACATAGGTTAGTATGATAATCATAACTTCAATAGATAAAAATACAACTAGATGTTCATAAGGTCACAATAATGCCATAACAACTAGAGGCATATGAAAACAATCAAACCCAGAGTGCATTGTTCCTATGAATGTGCTGGATTGTGATCCCTCTGGATCTACGATTGTTGCTTGGACTATAGATCCTTTCTCCCGCAATCACAATCAAAATAGTGATACAATTTAAACATATATAATTACATACCTCCGACACCAACGACAGGCATTGATAGACAATGTCACCATCTGACAACAATGACAAGCAATGGCAAACACTAAAACTTCAAAGTGCTCCAACTTGCAATCTGAAGGTAACTAGAGATGCGCTAGGGTAAGGCACATTGGAACAACCAAATATTAGGCCCAACGTTTCACATAAAATTTAATGCAATTGGTACTACAACTGGTGCTGGGCCCTGGCACTGCAACTGGTATTACAATTGACACTAAGGAACTGACATGAAGGAACTGGCACTGCAAACCTAGGGTTTTTATGAGGAAACCCTAATATCTCAACTTCATAAATTTGCAGATCTGATTCGAGGAAGAGATGCACCCTACTTAGGAGACCTTCTAATTAGTGAGTTCAATAAGTGCTCAACGAGCTTGGAAATGGGGGAAACTGAGGATCTTCCTTCCAACGGTTAGACTGTTATGTAGGAAACCATCTATGATACCATGTTGAAATTTTTGTATCCTTGTTTAACCATAGACAATGTCACATCAGTGTCACCCAACCATAGGCATTCACATATGCCACCCTCGAGCACACTAACCCTTACTTAGAATAATTCCAGCAAGCCTACTTGAGAACCAACATATAAACCCTAGTTTCTAAGTGCAACAACAACTCAATACAAGTAGAGTGCTCCTTCTCCAAGGGTAGTGCACACGAGAGAGAGTCTCCATATCCACAGAACAAGTACCATACACAACTGCAACAAATACAACTGGACTACTCTCTTTCTCAAACTTGCCCCATACTTAGCTACAATATCACTAAGAAAGTCACCAAGAGAGATACGAAGACCAAGAGATGACCATGCACCCTTATTCCTCCTTGCARCTRCAACTGCAGCTCTCCACAAGACTTGAGCACTCACTGTGTGTACAAATGAGCTAAAATGTCCTCTATTTATATTAAAATGTCCAATAACTTTTCTAATTGGGCCGACCTGACTTTCTGGTAATTATATTTTATGTTTATCTTTTTCCTGTGGAGCCGACTTGTATTTCTAGAAGATAATATTCTAATATTATTTATTCTGCTAGGCCGACTTGTCTTCTATGGTTTCCACACATATGTTTAATGGTTCACTTGCTTCTAGAATATTCTATTCAAAGTCACAAGTTACATGTGGAGGTTAATATCTCCCACAACTACAAAAACATCAACACTCCCTCTTAGATAGGGAGGTATTAACTAAGATGTTCTTCATGTAGTGGTCAAGAACACATCCATCCATATCACATGGTATGGGAAAGAATCACATGGTCTTGCAGACCAATCTACAGGTAGCATCACCATAGCCACATAGACTATCATATGATCAAACATATCATGTAACAAGTATCACCATCATAGACGCACATTAGCTATCTAGATGGAAAACACCTCCAACACCACTGGTTGGCCCTCCAGCTAGTAACCTCCGATTCTACTAATATAAACTCTAACTAGGAATCATTTCTGACACTACATGTTGACATCTAGTTCATACAAAACTAGTAACTCGTCAACTCACACAGAATCTGACTCAAAAATTTAACACTCCCTCTTAATGAGGAAGGTATTCCTCTTGGCATGATCACCATCACCGATTTTGTGCTTTTGCACACCTTGATCATTATCCTATTGTCAATCATGGATCTATATGTCATAGGCAGTTCTTCACTTTCACTGGAGTAGCGTGCCAACCTTCGTTGGAGTAGCATACCAACCTGCGCTGGGGTAATACACTAGCTTGGGTTGGAGTAGCATACCGACCTATGCTGGGGTAGCATACTTGCCTGCATTGGAGTACTAACCTGCACTGGGGTAGCATACCATCCTGTGTTGGGGTAGCATACTAGCCTGCATTGGAGTACCAATCGATGCTGGGGTAGCATACTAGCCTGCATTGGAGTATCAAACTACGCTGGAGTAGCTCCCACTAATGGGTTTCTCATCACTTCCCTCTACTAGGGAACACATCACTTCTCACTACTGGAGAAAAAAACATTTGGACCACTCCAATCTTGTCCTTGACAGAGGCTTGATCAACATATCTACTACCTGTTCGTTGGTAGAAATATACTGGAGAAAGTGTCTCGTCATAGTCTTCTCCCTCTTGCTGGAAGAATCCTCTGGATACAAATTAGTATTTCTACATCTCTAGGCTATTTATCTACAACATGCTTGATCTTGTAGATCAACTTGGAAGTCACCACTTACTTCCCTTCTGGTCTCAGAACCAAGGAAAAGATATGTATCCCAATCCTTTTGACTAGCTTCCTCCTCGGTCACTGTAGAAAAGTCTACTGAATCAAGGGAATATTCCCATAAGATCTCATATCTCCTTGAAGCCTCTGAAGCTTCGATCTAGCCTTCTCAACCCATGGAATTTGTTTTTCAGTTCCATAAGACGTCTCTCTCTTCCATCTGAATACAAAATTCTTTGAGTCTCCATTCTCCCTCTGAAGCTTGACTCCCTCTGAGTCTGTATAATCTTTAGAGCCATTTTCTCCTCATGATATGGCTCATTAATGTTGCATCCTGTAAAGTTTCATGAGACCACGCTGATCTCTTCTTGGTTACTGAAAGGATTCTGGGTAGGACCTTCTGGCTATACTAACTCTTCCTGATGATCTGAAGAGTGATCAAATGCACTAGAGGGATTTGTTCGTCTTCTTCATTTTTGGTACATGAATGTATACGGTCACATATACAACTTCTTATCTGGATAGTCTACACCATGTCTCAAACTAGAAACCATATAATATGTTGTCTCCTGCAACCTTCAATATAGATTCCCTCAGAGTTATCACTCGTGACTTTCCCGGAACAAGGACAACAAAGGGAAAAACAATAGACAAGAATAATACTCTTATAATAATAATAAAAATAATGAGAACAATAATCACAATAGCTCCTTCTCATAGCTATTGCTTGTGACTTGCATGGAACAAGAACTAAAATAAAAATAAAATAATAAGAAATAGGAACAACACTCTTCTAGTGCTGTGATAAATCATTCCTCCATGGTAACCTTCCTGGAACAAGAAAAAATAACAAAAAGTATAATAGCATTTTCATAAGAACATATCTATGTCAACAATAATAATAAAACAAACCAATCTCATGGTAATCATCATATTATTACCAAGGTGACTTGCCTGGAAGAAAAACAAGAAGTATCCTAGAGGAGATGTTAGTTTATATTGCAAGCATTTATATCAATAGTACTCACATGCTGCCAAGTATTCATTGTATTTAGCAGTAATAGAACCTTTCAAGGATTGCTGTCACAACTAGTAATGTAGCAATTTTCAAACTTGATATGTGCAAATTGGAAACTAATTGATTTAATCAAACCTGGAACTTGGAGTCTTATCTTCAAGAACGAATGTTGTTGATTTTCTTTTGAGTCTCCTTCACTCAAGATGACAAGTATTCTCTTCAACCCATCCCATGTACTTAACACAATATGCTTTCTAGGAAGAAATTCGAGTTAGAGAATATAGTGCAAACAAGCTCTAAAGTCTCAACCTTTGATACTTTGACTAAAGTTAGTTTCTAACTTTAACTTTGAACAAAGGTTAGTATGATAATCATAACTTCAATAGATCAAAATACAACTAGATATTCATAAGGTCACAATAATGCCATAACAACTAGAGGCATATGAAAACAATCAAACCCAGAGTGCATTGTTCCTATGAATGTGCTGGATTGTGATCCCTCTGGATCTACGATTGTTGATTAAACTAGAGATACCTTCTCCTGCAATCACATTCAAAATAGTGATACAATTTAAACATATATAAGTACATACCTCCAACAATAGTGACAGACAATGATAGACAATGACATAATTAACCAACAATGAAAAGCAGTGACGGACCCTAAAACTTCAAAGTGCTCCAACTTGCAATATAAAGGTAACTAGAGATGCGCTAGGGTAAGGCGCACTGGAACAACCAAATATTAGGCCCAACGTTTCACATAAATTTACTGCAACTGGTACTGCAACTGGTGCTACAACTTGTACTACAACTGACACTAAGGAACTGACATGAAGGAACTAGCACTAGAAACCTAGGGTTTTTATGAGGAAACCCTAATATATCAACTTCATAAATTTTCAGATCTGATCTAAGGAAGAGATGCACCCTACTTAGGTGACCTTCTTAGTGAGTTCAGTAAGTGATCAACGATCTTGGCAATGGGGGAAACTAAGGATCTTCCTTCCAATGGTTAGATTGTTACGTAGGAAACCATCTTTGATACTATGTTGAAATTTTGGTTTTCTCGTTTAACCATAGACATTATCACATCATTTTCACTCAAACATATGCATTCACATATGCCACCCCCGAGCACACTAACCTTTACTTATAATAATTCTAGCAAGCCTACTCCAGAACCAACAGATAAACTCTAGTTGCTAATTGCAACAAGAAATCAAGACAAGTAGAGTTCTCCTTCTCCAAGGGTAGCACACAAGAGAGAGAGTCTGTTAAGAACCAAACATCAATATAGCATAGAAAAACCTCAAAATAAGTACTCAACGCCTTGAAAAAGAGATAATTTCAGATCCTTTTACCCCACATAAATGTTCAAGTACAAGATGACTCCAAAT
>SNQJ01S0103095.1:18973-49518 GCA_010110895.2 Picea sitchensis
ACTTTCAAATAATAAGTCTCTTTGAGGGGGAAACCTTCTTTTACCCCACATAAATGTTCAAGTACAAGATGACTCCAAATGAAAATGTCTCCTTGTTATATATAGGAGACTAGGAGGTATAATTACAACGAATGGAATAAAGCTGACATAAATAAAATAACATTACTAATGTAATATGCCCCAATTAAGGGGTAATGAGCCAATATTAGGGCTTAACAGAGTCTCCATATCCACATAACAAGTACCATACACAATTGCAGCAGCTCCAACTGCACTACTCTCTCTCTCTCTCTCTCTCTCTCTCTCAAACTTGCGCCATACTTAGATAGAATAGCACCAAGAAAATCACCAATAAAGTCACCAAGAGAGAGATCAAGACCAAGAGATGACCATGCACCCTTATTCCTCCTTGCAGCTAAAACAACAACTCTCCACAAGACTTGCACACTAACTGTATGCACAAATGAGCTAAAATGTCCTCTATTTAGATTAAACTGTCCAATGAATTTTCTGGCTGGGACGACCTGACTTTCTAGTAATTATATTTTATGTTTATCTTTTTCCTATGGAGCCGACTTGTATTTCTGGAAGATAATATTCTAATATTATTTATTCTGGTAGGCCGACTTGTCTTCTAGGGTTTCCACACATCTGTTTAATGGTTCACTTGCTTCCAAAATATTCTATTCTAAATCATAGGTTACATGTGNTGGAGCCGACTTGTATTTCTGGAAGATAATATTCTAATATTATTTATTCTGGTAGGCCGACTTGTCTTCTAGGGTTTCCACACATCTGTTTAATGGTTCACTTGCTTCCAAAATATTCTATTCTAAATCATAGGTTACATGTGGAGATTAATACCTCCCGCAACTACAAAAACATCAACAACAATGTTGCATTTTATTAAGGGAATATACTAAGTTATGTGATTCTCGCTTATGATGTGAAAGATATCGAGTTCAAATCTCAAAAATTTCCTTTTCCTTTAAATAAATTATTGATGACTGTTAATATCCATCCTGCTACTCATTAAAAATTTACCCTATGTTTAAATGTGTGTTTACCTCAAAAAACCTTCATGATGACCACTAAATCATTAAAAATAAGGAAAAAAAAACATGCACTTGCTTAGAAATTCCACAACACAACCAATCCAGTAATCAATGAGCCAATTGTGGTTGCAAAGTAAACAAAGCCAATTGATACATAGTCATCAACATAGCCAATTTCTTAGCTATCAATAACATCACCAACATATCAAAATTGAGAATAACACGGGCTGAGTCAAAAGCAGTAGGAGAGCATACATCACTCGTGGTTATTGGAGAGGATTTGTTAATAGAGTGATATATTGGCTATAATGTGTTGAAATATTGTAAATGTGAAGAATATTCTAATTATAATTGAGTTATTGTCTTATAGATCAATCCCCTTTTGTGGATTGTTCATGTCAGGACTCATGTATGACCAAATCCCCTTTTGTGGATTGGAAATCCCTAATTCAATGGTGCTAATTGAGAAGTCTCCCCCTAGGGCTAATTAAAGTGGTTTTAGCCACTAGTTGAAGAAGTTGGCCCAACTTGGTGAAGAGACACAACCCTAGCGCCTCCCATGTAGTATAAATAAGAGAGGATGATGCCTCATTCTCACACTCACTCAAACACTCATTTAGTGTGCAAGTTTTGGAGATAGCTACAGTTGCCAGAAGAGGGAGAGAGAGGCGCATGCTCAATGTTGGTTATTCTTGGTGGTCTTGTCTATTATCTTGGCATTGTATTGGAAATCTATATTAAGGAAGTTTTGCTGGGTTTTCTCACCCATGAGGGTTTCCCAGGATAAAATGTTGTGTACCTTGTGATTGTGTTTCTCTCAGTGATCCTGCTTATGCTATTATTGTCTAATAAACTGAAAATAACTTAATAGCAACTTTAAATTTAACATGGTATCAGAGCTAAACTGAGTAGAGCACCTTTCATTGGGTAACCAAAACGTCACTGTTGTCGTACAAGAAAATTAGGGCTTTTTGTTGGAAGGGAATTTCAACCTAAAAACCATCTAGGGAAGTGCACTCTAGCCTAACGAACTCGGTGGCAGCTTGAGCGCACCTTTTCAGTGGCTAGAGCCTCTAGAAAGTGAAATCCTAGTTTTCACTGGTACCATAAAACCAAAAAAATAGGAAACCAAAACCATAAGTACTAGTCTAGATTTGCGCAGGCTCTGTTTCAAGAGGTAAAATTTAGATTTTTTGAAATCAGACTACTCTAGCCTACTCGCCTTAGCTCATCAAACCTAGTCCTTGGATAAGAATTCCAAAATTTGAAGGTTGAAAAATTAGGATTTCCTCATAAAACCCTAAGTTGATGTTGTAGTTGCAGTACCAATTGTAGTTGCAATTGTAGTATTAGTGGTAGTTGCCGTGCCAATTCTTGCATTCCAATTACAACACCAGTTGCAGTGCCAATTATTGCATGCCAGTTACAACACCAGTTGCAGTGCCACCACCAATTGTAGTACCAGTTGCAGTGAAAGTCTTTTTGAAGTGTTAAGACTCTTTTCTTATTGTCCTAGTGCACCTTACCCTAGCAAGATACTGTCAGAGGTATGCAATTACATATGTTATTTCAAAGGGTACTTGCAGGAGAAGGGATCTTTTGTCATAAATCCAGAAGGATCTCAGATCCAACCCATTCAGAGGAATAATGCACCCCAGGTTTGATTATATTGATATGCATCTATTTGTTATCATTCTGACATCTAGGTTGTATGCTGAATTTATGACCATCATACTAACCCTTGGTCAAAATTAAGGTCGAAGTGTTAGAATGAGATTATATTTTTTTTCTCTAACTTAGGTTTCTGTCAAGATAACATATTGTCTTAGTACAAAGGACATGTTGAAGAAATCACTTTGTCATCTTGAGTGAAGGAGACTTGGAAGAAAAGAAACTCACTCATTCTTGAGGACAAGACTCTAGGTTCTAGGTTTGATTGATTAAGTTGATAAGATTTAAAATTTCACATGGCAAGTTTGATAACTACCTCATCACAAGTAAACACTATAGTTGAGATACACAATATTTAAAAGGATTTATACTTGGTAGCATATGAGCATTATTAATGATAAATGCTTATTGTAATCACTTACCAGATACAACTAACATCTCCTCCAGGATAAAATTCTTGTTGTGGTTTCAGATTACCATGGAGGAATGATTGATCAAAACACTAGAAGAGTGTTTCTCCTACCTCATATTGTGTTTCTTACTTTTAAGCCTTGTTTCAGGCAGGTCACAAGTAATATCTCTAAAGGAGCTACTGTGACGATTATTCTTGCTACTGTCTTATCATTGTTATAAAGAGTATTATTTTTGTTTGTTGTTTCTCCCTTGTTGATCTTGTTCCTGGCAGGTCATAGGTGATAACCCCAAGGAAGCTATAGTGACGGTTGTAAGAGACAACATACTAGATGAGACATAGAGAAGAATATCCAAGTCATATACGTGATAATATACATTCAGAAGATGAAGAATAAACTACTTTTGAGATATAGAGTATCTCATATGGAGATGGAATGTAAGGAGAATAAATATCCAAAGAAGACTGAAAATTAGAACAACAACTCACAGTAGACTTGTTCAAAGGATAATGAAGCCACCTTGACAGGGAGCATAATTCTTTTGAAGTCTGACTCAACTTTTCATATTTAGACTTGGTATTCAACACCAAGTATATCTTGTAGAGACTCTGAAGTCTTTGTAGACTTAGAATAAATCAAGAACAAAGTGATTATGATCTCAGAGAGGATCAGATGGGAAAAGGAAACATCTTCTAGGATTGGGAGACAAGATTCCATAAGTTGAGAAGACTATATCGTAGCTTCAAGGAGACATGAAATCTCTTGGGAAGATTCCCTTGTTTCAGTAACAGAGAAGGAAGCCAATCAGAAGGACTGGCATATGGAGTTTTCCTTAAGACGAGAAAGGATGTCGGTGGTGATTTTCAAAATTGATCTAACAGATCAAGCAGGTTACAGATAAAAGTATAAATATGTACAAAACCTTATTTGTGTCCAGAGGATTCTCCTAGCAAGAAGGAGAAAACTATGACAAGACACTTACTCCAGTAATCGAAGAAATAGTTCCAGTATTTGTGAAAAAAAACCAAAACAACCATGATTCATATACAATATGATATGCAGGGGGAGAAATCCCCATATTTAAAATTGAGTGGTAGTTGGTGTAATACATTAATCAGGCCATGGATACATGACTACAATAGTAGATATAGTTACCTCCAGGAAAGAAGAAGAGCTAATTTTAGTATCATTTATTGATCCACTCTCAGTTTCAGATGAAGTTGTTGCCGTGATAGAGTAGAGGAGTTACTCTAATATTTCAACAGTCATAGTGAGAATGGAGTAGTTATTCTTAGCTTCAGAGCAGCTGCAGCCACAGGGTCCCAGTTCCAAAAGGAACAATTGCAGAGAGAGTAGAGGACATACTCTCAAATAATGAGACATATAGTGCTATGTAGAAAACACATAGAGCTAGCACATTATTGTGCATATTAAGTTGTAGCTGAACAAGAGTACCAAGATTGGTGCAATATGATTTGAAAATTTGGTTTTGAAGTACAGGACAAGAAGAACTTGTAGCTCCCAAAGTTGCAGAACCGATGACGTGGAAGTTACACCAGATGGATGTGGAAACAACCTTATTAAATGATATTATTGAGGAATAAGTGTATATAGAACAACCATGAAGGTTTGAAGTTGAAAATAGAAAGTCTCATGTCTACAGGTTGAAGAAGGATCTGTACGAGTTGAAGCAAGCTCCTAGATCTTGGTATGGAAAAATTGATAGCTTCCTGATGAGATTGGGATTTACTAAGAGTAAAGATGATTCTAACCTTTAATTCAAGGTTCTGAATGATGAGCCAATTATATTGCTATTGTATGTGGATGAATTATTCTTAACTGGAGAATATAAGCTCATCACTGATTATAAGAAGAAGTTCACTGCA
Source organism: Picea sitchensis (assembly GCA_010110895.2). NCBI lineage: Eukaryota > Viridiplantae > Streptophyta > Pinopsida > Pinales > Pinaceae > Picea > Picea sitchensis. Next base: position 23,999 of record SNQJ01S0103095.1, read on the forward strand.
GAATTTGAGTTGAAATACCTAGCCCCGATGCACTATTTCCTAGGTCTTGAAGTTTGGAAGAGCTCAGATAATATCTTCCTTAACCAAGGGAAGTATGCAGTTGAGATACTGAAGATGTTTGATATGTTGGAATGTAAAGCCATGAACACACCCATGGAAACAAAGATGAAGCTCTTGGTTGATACTTCATCAGAATTGGTTGATGCTATACTGTACAGACAAATCATTGGATTGTTGATGTATCTAACGAATACCATACCGGATATATGTTTTGCTGTGAACACCTTAAGTCAATATCTAGTAGAGCCCATACGTGTTCACCTTGTTGCTGCAAAACATGTGATGAGATAACTTAAGGGTACATTGGACTTTGGTCTCTGTTATAATGGAGATCATGACTTCAAACTGGTTGGTTATACTGATTCAGATTGGGCTGGAAGTGTTTCTGACAGAAAGAGCACTTCAGGATGTTGTTTCAGTTTGGTTCAACGATGACTTCATGGAAAAGTAGGAAGAAATCCAATATTTCTCTCAGCATGACAGAAGCAAAATACATTGCAACATGTTCTACCAGTTGTGAAGCCATATGGCTTCAGAATTTGTTGACAAGTCTATTCGATCTGAATATGGAAGCCACCATGATTCTATGTGATAACCATAGTTTTATAAAGATGACGAAGAACCTTGTGTTCCATGACAAGTCAAAGAATATAGAAATCCAATATCACTACATTCATGATATGGTGCAGAGGGGAGCTATAAATATCCAATATGTTGGCACAGATGAGCAGGTTGCAGATGTGTTGACTAAGCCTATGTCTCATGTAAAGTTTGAATACTTTTGAGACAATCTTGGTATAGTCCGAAAGTACCTCCTTCGAAATGGGGAGTGATGATGATGATACTATGGTATCCTGACCAACAACGGGTAGCTCCATTAGGATTTTATATTCTAGGGGACTGATCATCCCTGGACAGATCCCGAAGGTTCGGTAAGGATGGTATGTTAGAGTACCTGTGCATGCATATTCTAGCTGTGGTTAGTAGTGGTAGCTTCATTAGGATTTTTATAATCCTAGGGAATCTTATGATTCCTGGGAAGATCCCGAAGGTCCGGTAAGGAAGGTCTGTCAGAGTACCACGTGGTATCTCCATTAGGATTTCATATCCTAGGGAATCTTATGAATCCTGGGAAGATCTCTAGGGTTTGTCAGAGTACCACAAAATGTAGTTGTTACACCTGCCTCATTTTATTTCTATATGATGATGATGATGATGTTATCTCAGCCTCGTGCTGATGATGTTGTTGCTCTAGCCTCATGCTGTTGTTGATGTTGTTGTTCCAATCTCTTGCTATTGATGATGTTGTTGTTCCAATCTCATGCTGTTGTTTCGACCTCGCACTGTTGTTGATGATGCTGTATCAACCTAGTGCTGTTGATGTTGTTTTTATAGATTTTATGCTAACTGATGTTGATGTTTCAGATTCCAGATCCATGATGTGAACGATGATGATGATGCTATTCCAACTCCATGCTGTGAATGATGATGATGATGATACTCCAGCTCCATGCTGTCAATGATGATGTTATTGATGATAAGAAAAACTTTCGATGATTTATAAATATTCCAGTCAGTGATCTGGATCCTGATGATGTTGTTTCCCTCTCTCTCCTGATGATCTTGTGGAATACCCTTCTTGTTAAGGGGGAGTGTTGAAATATTGTAAATGCGAATAATATTCTAATTATAATTGATTTATTATCTTATAGATCAATCCCCTTTTTTGGATTGATCATGTTGGGGCTCATGTATGACCAAATCTCCTTTTGTGGATTGGTCAAACCCTAATTAAATGGTGCTAATTGAGAAGTCGGACCCTAGGGCTAATTAAAGTGGTTTTAGCTACTAGTTGAAGAAGTCGGACCAACTTGGTGAAGAGACACAACCCTAGCGCCTCCCAGCTAGTATAAATAAGAGAGGATGATGCCTCATTCTCACACTCACTCAAACACTCATCTAGTGCACAAGTTTTGGAGATAGTTGCAGTTTTTAGAAGAAGGAGAGAGAGGCACATGCTTAGTCTTGGTTATTCTTGGTGGTCTTGTCTATTATCTTGGAATTGTATTGGAAATCTATATTAAGGAAGTTTTTGCTGGGTTTTCTGCCCCATGAGGGTTTCTCGGGATAAAATGTTGTGTACCTTATGATTGTGTTTCTCTCAGTGATCCTGCTTATGCTATTATTGTCTAATAAATTGAAAAGAACTTAATAGCAACTTTAAATTTAACATAATGTACCCATGAGATGCATGTTGAACCAAAAATACGAAAGATTATTATTTAGACACCTAAGGGAAAGGTGGTGTTGAATATCTTAATTAGATATGCTCAAAATGTAGGAAGTTCTAGCATTGACACATGACAAGGAAATGTTGGGAATCCATTACATAAGTTCAAATATTGGGAATACAAGATTGAATTTTAGGTGCAGAAGAAAGAAAAATGTGTTTAATGTGGAGGTAAAAAGATTATATACTACAAAGTTCAAATAGGAAAAACTATTTCCAAGTAATTTTTAATGAAACTATTTTCCATGAATCATTTGATTAATTTATTAATTAAAAAAATTATATTTTCATTTGTAATGCTATTGGAATTACTAGTAGCCTTCTCGCATCTTTGTTATTACAATTTTTTAACAACTAACAACCACATATCTTACTAGTTTATAGCCCCAATAAGGTGCTCTTGTTTAAGTCAATTACAGATAAGTATGAGTAAATTAAAGGACCAAAGAGGAAAATTGTTTACTCATAAGCACTTTGTAAGTGCAAGGAACTCAGGAAAAAGCTGGAAACAACATAAAAGTTCAGGCTACGAGAGGTCTCGTGTTCAACCTGATATTGATAAGTGCTCCTATTTTCATGAAATTGACAATATATTGCTTTCTTTTACTCAGGTTCATTGCTTTTTCCATTCACAATGTTTCCTTTTCTTAAGGGAATATACTCAGTTTTGTGATTCTCACTTATGATGTGAAAGGTGTTGAGTTCAATTCTCGAAGTTTTCCTTTTAGTTTAAATAAATTATTGATGACTATTAATATCCATCCCGCTACTCATTAAAAAATTACCCTATGCTTAAATGAGTGTTTACCTCACAAAACCTTCACGACGACCACTAAATCATTAAAAATAAGAAAAAACAAGCATGCACTTGCTTAGAAATTCAACAACACATAACCAATCCAACAATAAATGAACCAATTGTGGTTGCAAAATAAACAAATCCAGTTGATACATAATCATCAAGAGAACCAATTGCTTAGTTACCAATAGCATCACCAACATATCAAAATTGAGAACAATAAGGGCTGAGTCAAAAGAAGTAGGAGAGGATACATCACCCGTGGTTATTGGAGAGGATTTGTTAATAGACTGAGATCTTGGCTGTAACATACCTAACCACCCACAAGCTGACCACGCTACTCCAAAACGCACTTCAAAACTAATTTCAAATTCTGATAACATCTAATTAACAAAGAAGCATGAACGACTCACATGCAATAATCAAGAATCATTCTACAACATGCAGGAAATGAACACTATGTCATGTACAACAATAACCAACAAGCATGCATATTGTAAATATGAATCTCAGAGATAATAATTAATACACAGCGGAAATAAACATACAAGCATAGAAACGCATGACATATAGCACTTGTAGTTAATAAAACCAATCACCAACTGACTGCAGAGCAATTACGTTCCACCCAACCATAGACGYTGCTGCTCCAAAGATCAACAATAGGTCACCCTCGAGCTAGGGCTATGAATCCACAAGGACAGGATCCTAGATGACACTCAACTTCCCAAACTAGTAAGCATTCAAGCTCTCACAGGTTTTTCAACACACAACAATCCAAACTACACCAGCTCTCTTCTCTCCAGCATGCACCACCCAAATACAATGAGCCCCCTTCATTTCCACGTAGTCCCTCAGGATGTCCACTTCTTTCTAGGGCTCCAATGAATCTGGTCAATAATCTCCATGTTGGGACTCTCAAGATGCGCAACTATGAATAAAATTTAGTACGTACCAATACATCTTAGACATACATGCATCAATTCATGGCTGGAATACACCAACACTTACTATAGTTGGAAAACAATGACTCATTTCCCAACAATTCGTTTTTCGTTCCCAATCCAAGATCAAGGATGAATGATGAATAATGAGTGAAAGAGTGAATAGAGAGAGTGAACAAAATGAAGAGTGTGAACTCCCAAACAACAATGGATTTATATATTTACTTGAAAATCAAGAACCACATGCATTAGGGGAATTTTGAGGTTTAAAAACAACCTCTTAAGAGATATTATAAAATATTATGAGTTTGTCATTTTGTGAGAGAGGTATATTTACAACTCACCTTTTGAACTACAATCCATGTAACCATAGTTGAGTTAAATTGAAAAGTTCTCTAGAAATAAAATTAATAAAAAAACTTCTATTGATATGACTAAAAGGAAATGATATGATTATAAATAAAAATGAGTTTTTAAAAAAAAAATCAATGTACTTAAACAACTAATGCATGTGTCCTTTATCCTTGAATAACTTAAAACAAAATATAAATATAAATATAAATTCATAAATTATTAATTATATAATATATTATTATTTAAAATATAAACCCATATAGTAATATATGATATTATATAAAACCAAATACATAATATCTTTATTTAAAAAAAAAATATAATAAAAAAATTGTATTTAAAATTTTAAAAAATAAATAGTTATAAAACACATATAATATATCATAACTTGTAAACATATGATATATTATATGATATATAATATATCATACGTGGAAATCATATATATGATATGATATATCATGTAACCCCAACCAACCAACCTATTCTTAAAAATTTAACATACTTTTAAAGTAAACCAACCCAACACATATTTCAAGTAAAACACATTTTTTTTTATATTTCAAATATAAAGTGTTTAATGTATGAATGGACATGGGTACTTTAATCAAAAGTAAAGTACTTTAAGAGTACTTTGATTATTTTTCTTAAATCACAACATATTTAACTATGGTTTCCATCCACCATTTATAATGTGACAACTCACCATATTTAACTCAAACAATGCGAAGTCATCCCCAGGGGATGATGTCATCTTCTGAATTGTGATTAACTCTTATAAAGTGGATTTTGGTGGTACATTTTTTGTTTTGAGGCCCTTTTTTGAACTCAAAATTCCCCTAATGGCATTCCCCAAGAAGCTCATGTAATCACTTCTTTCAACTAAAATAATTATGGGTAAACAAAATATAATAAAAAGACTTAGTCCATTAAGCCCCCCTCTCTCGTGAAATCATAGCCCCCTATAACTATTGTCCTTGTCTGTTTTGCATCCAACGATGTACTTTATTATTAATAATCATCAAATCATTACATTTACTAGGCACCCCAACTTCTTTTAATTGTTTGGGCGCTCCGATATTTCATAAAATAAACACAATACATTATTTAATCTGGGGACTCAAAACTGAGGTATTGCATTCTCCTCCCCCTTATTTTGGCACTGTCCTCAATGCATATACAAAACATAAATCAAAATTTCAAAATTATTCAAAAAGTCGCGAGTAATCTGCCCGCATGACATCTTCATGCTCCCAAGTAGCATCTTCAGGACCGTAGCAGGTCCACTGAACTTTTACCAACTCCATGACTCGATTCCAGAGTACTTTGAATTTTCTGTCCAATATGCGCATTCGCTGGAACTGAAAGTCTTCTTCGAGCTCCACCTGAATCAAATGTTAATCAATAACATAGTTAGAATCATGTAAACACTTTTTCAACAAAGAGACATGAAATACATTATGCACATTCATGGAAGCAGACAATGCAAGCATGTATGGAACAAGCCCTATTCTGTCCAATATCTCAAATGGACCACAAAATTTGGTTGCTAGCTTTGTATAACTGCCTAGCTTTATTGAGCTCTTCTTGGGCTTCACTTTCAAAAGTACATACTCTCCCACTTTATATTCTCTAGTTGTTTTGTTCTTATTTGAAATACTCTTCTGTCTATCTTGTACTGCCTTTAAATTCTGTTTAATCCTAACCATCTGGTCTTCCATATCCTTGAGCAATTCTGGCCCAAGTACCACTATGTCTACCAGGTTGTCCCAACTCACTGGAGTATTGCATTTTCTACCATACAAATCTTCAAATGGGCTCATCTTCAAGGAAGATTGATACCCATTATTATAGGAAAACTCAACCAAATGCAAGTAATCTTCCCACTTAGATGGCTTATCCATCACATACATTCTCAACATGTCTTCAATTAGTTGGTTGAGTCTCTCTCTTTTCCCATCTGAATGTGGATGGTATGCTGTGCTAAAATTCGGATTTGTACCAAATCCTTTAAAAAATCCCATCCATAAATTTGAAGTAAACTTTGTATCTCTTTCGAAAATAATTTCCTTAGGTATGCCATGCAACCTAACAATCTTCCTCATGTAAATTTCTGCAATATTAGTTATTGTATGTGTCATTTTTATAGGGACGAAATGAGCAACCTTTGTCAATTTATCCACAACTACCATTATTGAATCATGTTGCCTTGCTGTCCTAGAAAACTTAGTTATAAAATCAATGGTTACCACTTCCCATTTCTTCTCCGGAATTGGTAATGACTGTAGAAAACCCACTGGGTGTCTATGCTCAACTTTAACTCTTTGACATTGCATGCATTTGAAAATGTAATCAACAATGTCCTTCTTCATCCCAGGCCAAAATAATTGGTTTCTTACTGCTGCAATTGTTTTTTGGCAACCGAGATGTCCGATATACAAAACATTATACATTTCCTTTAATACCAAATTACTAAGTTATCTGGAATTAGGAACATAAATTCTATTTTTATGTATAAGAAATCCATCCTCTTTAATCTCATACCCTTTGAATTTCTATTGTACATTCTCTAGCTGTAAACTCTCTTTCACTTGTAGGTAATGCTGGTCTGTAACATCAACATTTAAAATTCTAGTCTTTAAATCTGACTGATGCATACTGATGGCTATAACATGCATGATATGTATCCTCCTGCTGAGTGCATTAACAACTTTATTTTCTTTTCCTTTGATATGCTTGATGTCAAAATCATATTTACTTAAACATTCTAGCCATCTTGTTTGCCTAACATTTAAAGTTGGTTGCTCAAAAAGATATTTTAGACCACTATGGTATGTCCTTATTTCAAATCTCTTTCCCATGAGATAATGCCTCCACATACTCAATGCATGAACTATGGAAACAAGCTCCAAATCATGTGTGACATAATTTCTCTCATGTTATTTAAGATTTCTTGACTCATAACTAATGACATGCCCATTTTGAGTGAGGACTCTACCAAGTTCTTCCTTGCATGCATCTGTACATACTACAAAATTCTCATTTGGGTTAACGAACTTTAAAATGGGTGCACTAGTAAGTAATTCTTTCAACAAATTAAAATTCTCTTCACATTCTACTGTCCATCAAACTTAATTCCCTTCTTTTTTAAAGAAGTGATGGGATGAACAATATTAGAGAACCCTTCTATAAACATACTATAGTATCCGACTAATCCCATAAAATATATGACTTCTGAAACATTCTTGGGTGCTGACCATCTTCTAATGGCTTCAATCTTTTCTGGATCCATTGCTATGCCTTATTATGAAATAATGTGTCCCAAATAATGGATTTTATCTTGGTAAAAAGATCACTTACTAAGCTTTGCATAAAGTTGATGTTCCCTAAACACTTGCAATACCAACCTTAAATGATGTTCATGCACTTCCTCAGACTTAGAATAAATAAGTATGTCATCCAATAACACAATGAAAAACTTATCCAAATAATTTCTGAATATGCCATTCATTAAACACATAGAGAGTTGGAGCATTGGTTAGTCCAAAAGGAACCACTACAAATTCATATTGTCCATACATGGTTCTAAAGGCTGTCTTACTAATGTATTCTTCCTTGATTCTTACATGATGGTATCTGGATCTCAAGTATATATTTGAAAATATCTTTTCCCCTTTTAGCTAATCAAAGAGGTTATCAATTCTTGACAGAGGGTAATTGTTCTTCAAAATGGATTTATTCAGCTGTCTAAAGTCAATGCACAACCTCAATGTTCTATCCTTATTTTTGACACAGAGTACTAGTGCTCCCCAAGGTGAAACACTTGGATGTATGAACCCTTTCTTCAACAATTCTTCCAACCACATTTGTAATTCTTTTAATTCTGGTGTACTCATTCTGTAACATGTTTTTGACACTGGGGTAGCTCTTGGTACTAAATCAATAGAGGAATCTATTTCCCTCTTAGGGGGAAATCTTGGTATTTCTTGGAATACATCTTCAAACTCTTGCAATACTGAAAAATCTTCTAGGATTGGCCCTTTTGTATTTTCTGGCTCCTCCACATGAGTTGCATACAATTGACATCATTTTCTGAAACATCTCTTTAGCTATAAGCTTTAAATCTCCCTTATAGAAATGGGTCTTGGAATTCCTTTCACGGTGTTCTGTTTTCCTTCTTCATCAAGGGATGTAAACGTTTTGTTATGACGATCTAGTACAAAATGATGCTTTTCCAACCAATCCATTCCTATTAGGATATCATAAGATTCTAATGGGATAATATTCATATCAACATTGGTGCTCACTCCATTCAATTTTATTCGACAACTTCTAACAATCTCATTGATCCTTCTTTTGGTTCCAGTGGCTAGCTAAACCAAACTCTCTTCTCAAAATGTAATCTATCTACTATTTTAGGATCAATATAACAATGAATTTCTCCCAAATCAATTGAAATAACAACAAGATGATTAATGATATTACCTTCCACCTCGATCATATTGGATTGGAACTCTACTTGTCGATCTTATAAGGTTGCATGTATTCTTCCCATGTCTTCTATTGTTGTAGCCTCTTGGATGTTGTGCATGGTCTTTGTTTTGTCTTCTCTATGAAGACAATCCTTGTACATGCGATCTTCTTTGCATCCCCAACATTTGATTGGTGGTCTTCCCCTTTTTCCTAAGGAGTCTTCTCTCTTGGATTCATTCTTAGTAGATTGATCTTGCTAATTTTTATTAGGACTATTTCTATTGAAAGGAGGTTTAAATCCCTTCCTCCTCTGATCAAATTTATCTTTCTTCTTGTCCTTCCAATATTTCTGTAAGGATTCTCTACCCTTGCCTTGCTCATACAAGTAATTATCCTTTCTAATGGTCTCTTTCAAATTCCTAGGCTCACCGTATTGAATTTTATCTTTATAAAATGATGATAATCCACTAAAAAATCTATGTATTTTCACCTTCTCATCTTTTATAAATCCCACATACTTCAGCAATCCCAAGAACTTCTTTTCATATTATGCCATGGTCATGCTTCCCAACCTAAGTTCAAATAACTCCTTCATCTTCTTGTCATAGAAATTCTTTGAAAGATACTCCTTCTGAAAATATCTCTTAAATTGCTTCCAAGTGATCCTACTCTCATTAATGTGTTCAACTTGATTCAATTGATTCCGCCACATAGCAACTTTTCCATGCAAATGGTATGTGACAATTCTAGATTCTAGGTTAGAAGAGTAGTTGTGTAACTGAAAATAATTCCTGATTCCGAGAAACCATGCTTCAACATCGTCTTCCATTTCTCTTTCACCATCAAAGGATGGTGGCTTGAGTTTCCTTAGCTCACCTTACAAACTGTCTAATTCAAGTCTTCTTCTTTGGTGCCTAATGTAAAACCCTGTTTCCCCCAATTTGTAATTAATCATAAAATAGGAATTACCATGATAAGGCATGAGGACAATGTAAATGTATAATTGACTGAGTTTCCAAATAACTGACTGGGGGGTGAAGCCTTGAAAGTACTGGCCATGATATCACTAGAGGAAGAATGTGAAAACTATACAAGAGGGTTCATATATCAAATAACTCCAAATATCCCTTGATAAGGATGACAAACCTCCTTCGGATCCCAAGGAGAGAAATCAGTTAATGAAGAAAGGACCGGTGGTTGAATTATCAACCACCCCCATGAATGGAAACATGGGTTGTCAGCCAGAAGTACCGCAGGGAACTGCATACCTGAGTTTCCTTCTGATAGAAGGAATAGGATAGGTCAGCAAACCTTCCAAGGTAAGAGGGATACACACGGGAGAGGGGAAACCAGACCAAAAAAAAAGAACGTAAGATCACAAGGGAGATGCGCAGAGCTCTCCAACGAGTCACGAACTAAAGGCCACGAGCTTGATGCCGAGGAACATATAAGAAACCTCGCCGAGGCCATAACCGAGAGATAAATCTTTGAGTTACAGAGAACAAGACCCAAACAGAAGCGGAAATGGAGGAAGAACCCTCGAGAAGTGTGAGAATTCCTTGGTGATATCATGGCTTGGCACGGGGGTGGCCAGAGTGCTAAGAATGAATTCCTCTGAGCCTATGGTTGGGTGGAAGGATGAACACCCACAGTCAGTTGGTTGGCGACAACCTGTAATAGATAAGAGATTTCCTACCCTGTGTAATTTAGCTGTAACTGTGTATGAATTGGTTATGCTGCGTATGCCTTCATGAATGTGAATGAATGCTTAATGGATATACTGTATCCCTTCTATTTTTGCGTGGTTGTATAATTAAGAAAGTAAGGAATTATATGGTTCAGACATGACTTGTTCTCATAAAATCTTGAGTTTTGTAGTGTCTTTAGCTAGAGCCACGAACTGTGAGCTCGTTGACCTTAGGCGTAGTTGCATGTATGATGGTTTACTCACCTAGTTGTTCTGAGTCCCTTGGAGGAAGGAGTTTGTTAATCTCATGAGAGGTAGTGCAGATATACACAGGCTCTCTGTGATCAAATAGAACCCCATAACCCCTTGATGAATGAGCGCAATAGTTGTGCAAAAGACTCTTCTAAGAGTCAAGTCCAGGAAAAAGAGCACAAAGATCTCAAGTCCTTCATAGCTGACGAAGCTCAGGAAGGATAGAGAGTTTCAAATACCGAAAGAGAGTACCCTTTTGTTTGCTAGATGAACGGACGAGATCCTTTTGGAGGATCTGAGGTCTGTCACGACCGTTAGATTGGAGGGAGGAACGAAGGTGTTAATACCTCGACCCCTTCAGCCTTCACAAGTAGCGATGGGATTCAGGACCGTATATCCAAGGATATGTTGGAGCTCTATTGACTGTCGATCTTAACCCTTGCATAGGTAGGAGAGTGGACTTGACGAAGTCCTGAAAGTCCCGAAGTATTCAGAACCGTCCATCGGCACATGACACATGGCAGTTGGGTAGCATTTCGCTGACTCGCAACTTGGAGTGGTCAGAGGGAAAGACCCCTCGTTTTCGCAAGTCGTGAAATCCCGGTATACGAAACCCCGATGCGCTCTATGGATGAGCCGGTTTAGTGTGAATAAGTTTCGGCGTTTCGGCATTCGGGAAACCAGAGGGCAAGATCCCTCGTCTTCACAAGTCGCGAAATCCCGGTATACGAAACCCCGATGCGCTCTGTGGATGAGCCGGTTTAGTGTGAATAAGTTTCGACGTTTCGGCATCCAGGAAACCAGAGGGCAAGACCCCTCGTCTTCGCAAGTCATGAAATCCCGATATACGAAACCCCGACGCATGATTAAGACTGAGTGTCTTTCAACACCCTTAAAGCTCAGGAGGGATAGTGACCGTCAGATCCAGATCAACGAGGGTCGTTGATCTCATACACGAATTCCCATATTGAAATTCAGGGATTGGAGTGACAAGAGATTTGGATTTGCTGCATCGTGAACTCTCGGTTCACGAAACTCCGAAAAGATCTGGACCATTGGATCCAAATCATCGAGGATCGTTGGATCTCGTACAAGAACTCGCGTATCGGAGTTCGGGGATTAGAGTGACCAGTGGTTTGGGTCGTTGCATTTCGAACTCCCGGTTACTGAAATCCTGATACGACCAGGACCGTCGGATCAGGGGGAGATTCGCAGCCGTCGATCTCATCGAAGGTAATATTTCGGGTTTTGGGGTTTGAAGAGTCGAAAGACTTGACTCTCTTGCATCGCTGAGTCACGAAATGCGAAAGGCGCCTCTTGGCTTGGCCTGTGGTCATAACCAATGATCACATGGAGGTGGATAGGGGAAGATCTAGCCTGGGCTAGGCCCCCGTAGGAATTCAGGGATTCTATCCCTTGAGGAAGAGCAAAAATTTTATTTTTTCCATAGTGGGTATGTGACACCTAACAAGAGACACTTCTGGGTTGCTTATGGACTCTTTAGATGCATACAATTTCATTGTCGAGTAAGGAGGTGAGTGATTTCTATGCTTGTTTTTGGCACTTCTTGAACGACTAGTTCTTCTGTAGTTATATCTTCTTTCATGATATCTTCCCTCTTCCTCCTGCCTTGAGTCTGATTTGTTTTTTGCTTGCCTATGCAATTGATTTAGGCCTTGCATCACCTGAGCATTTATTTGGTTTTTTTCTCTCATTAACATCGCATTGTCTTATTTGTAGATCTGCACTTCTATTCTTAGGCTTATCACAATCTCTATTAATGTTTCTTATTCCCCTATGCTCCTATGCCCATTTGATTATGTCTCTGCATTACCAATACTAATATTTTCACCTTTGGATTCTTTATATGACTGAAGGTTCCCTCTCCTTCATCCATGTCCCAAATATGAATTCTTATCTTAAACTGATATTTTTATATCCCCTAATTTTGCAAAATGTCCAGGCAACCATTTTTGTTAAAATTATGCATATCATAAAAATTTGTCAATTAATGTTGTAGGTGTTTTTTCCGCTCAATTTATCACGATTTATATAACAATTATCCAAATTATAATAATTCCAGGTTATTCTCCTATGAATTAGATTTCCAATGAATATACTCATGCCCCAACGATCTCTGACCTGGAATTTATGAATTCTTGAAAAATCCACTTTCACCCCATTTGTGCATTTTCTCCATTAGTGTAATTTTAGTGAAATGCTAACTTCAGTCAACTTCATAAGAAAATATGTCAGGTACTAGAGAAAATTTTGTATGAGGAATAGATAAAATTAATGACAAAAAATTCATAACAATTCTTATATTTGTAATCTGATGCTCCAGTAAAAAACTATAACAATCTGGAAATGACAACTTTTCCCTTTTTCACCCTTTTTTCCAGACTTCAATTTTTTGGCAAAACTGACTATTTCTCAATCTATGCACTTCTGGAAAAATTTCACTAAACCAAAGTTGTTTTTCTTAACGAGTGTATAAAATGTTGAGTAAATAAAATTTTCCAGTTTTGTGATCTGGGGTCACTTTTCCTCTGAAAATCTCAAAAATCCAAAAAAAGTGGTCCGAAATAGTGGATTTTGGCCTATTTCAACATTCCTACTCCAATCCCCTTAGTATTTATTCATTTATTTCATGGGTTATTTTCGTGTCTTCTTTCTGGACACTCTTCTTGAATTTTGGCTTAATTTGGACCTCTCCCAATGATCTGAACCCAGATCTTTAAAAATCACTATTTTACAATTTCTAACAAATATAAGCAGAAGTGGAAAATGGCTCTCTCTGTCACTTTTGTAGATTTTCTATCCGCGGAAAAAACCAATAAGTTTCATCCGAATCTAATTAAATTTTCTCTAGTTATGGCCAAAATAAGAAAATGGCTCCAGACTTGTTTTTGTTTTTCGAAACTATGGAATAGTTTTACCTACGTCCAATCTACACCGTCGATATGAAATCAAAAGCAATCTGAACCGTTTATCTTATTGGCCTTGTGAAGCTATGGCTAGACCCCTGCAGGCCTGTCAAAACTCTTCTTCATCGAAATCTTTCCTATCAAAAAATTTAAGTCGTTGGGTACACGGATCCTCCCGAAAATCATAGTCCGAAGCACTGTGATACTCCTCCCATCGAAAAACCTCCGTTGGAACACAACTTGCCATGATCCTCTACCCTTCCAAACTCAGAGCTCTAATAATCTATCGGGATCTCTCTATTTGACTCGCCCATCAGAAACCTTCCCCCAAACGAGCCTTTCGACAACGTCCTTCCGAAGACTTGCACTTGATCGCTATGTGGCACTGGTGGATTCTCCCACCCTTGCTGACATGTACTCTGACATGATATACTGATGTGGAAACTTATGTGGTACTCTCCTTCACCATTATCCCTCCCAAGGAAACATGGTCATCCGATATATTGAACGGTTAGAAATCGTGCCAATCAACGACCACGATCATCTCGGGCTCCAAAACTGTGCACTGGTTACCTTGATCATAAGGACTTCATCGAAAATTATTCTAAACAAGATCTTCCTAAAACAATTTTCTGAAACAACATCTTCACAAGATATGATGGTTGGGAATGACCCTGATTGATTCGACGACTCTCGTTCTTTCGGGATTCTCTTCTTTGAACCTCAATTTGTGCCCTGTTTCATCACTTTTCCGAAACCCGACTTCTGATGAACGGTTATGATTGACCTTCGATATAATGAACGATCCTCATTCATTCATCTTGCACCATAAAACTCCTCCCTTCAGAGTCAACCTCATGCCCAACTCCAAGTATTTCTGAAACCTTCTTCCAAAAGGCCTTTTGGGAATGCCTTGATATGATCTTTTGTGATTGAATCTTGACCGTGAATTGTCACGGTCAAATTAATATGGGTCGTCGATCCAAGAAAGTTTATAGCCACCATGAATACATAGGAATTCAAACTCCAAGTCCAAATTCGACTCTGCAACTTGCAGAGCGATACCATGAATTACTTCTTCGATTGCTCTAAAGCACTGAAACTCAAAATCTGCTCAAAATTTGGGGATTTCACTTATGTTCCCCATTTTTCTCGAATTCGTCACAGGATGAAATATGAAACCACGAATATTCTCAATTCATGTTGGATCTTGGCCCATACAAGATCAATGTTGAGCATTGAGCTCTTATATCAATCTGTAATGTACCCACCCACCCACAAATTGGCCACGCTACTCCAAAATCATACATCAAAACTGATTTTGAATTCCGATAACATATAATTAAAAATAAGCATGAAAGACTCACATGCAATAATCAAGATTTATTCTACAACATGAAAGAAATGAAAATTATGACATGCACAACAATAACCAACAAACATTCATATTATAAATACAAATTTCAAAGATAATAATTAATACACAACGAAAATAAACATACAAGTATAGAAACACATGATAGATGTAACACCCATGTTTCCCCCAGCCTGTAATTAATCGTAATTTATGATTTCCATGCAATGGTTTGCAAATATTGTAAATGTATTATTGTTTAATTGTAAACACTGAAAATTGACTGATGGGTGAAGCCTCAAAGTACTAGCCATGATATCACTAGAGGAATGAGGGGAGGCTCTATTAAGTTAAATGACCCCAAGCTACCTTGCATAAATATTAATTGAAAAAATTCATATTATTTTCCCTTAGCNCTCACATGCAATAATCAAGATTTATTCTACAACATGAAAGAAATGAAAATTATGACATGCACAACAATAACCAACAAACATTCATATTATAAATACAAATTTCAAAGATAATAATTAATACACAACGAAAATAAACATACAAGCATAGAAACACATGATAGATGTAACACCCATGTTTCCCCCAGCCTGTAATTAATCGTAATTTATGATTTCCATGCAATGGTTTGCAAATATTGTAAATGTATTATTGTTTAATTGTAAACGCTGAAAATTGACTGATGGGTGAAGCCTCAAAGTACTAGCCATGATATCACTAGAGGAATGAGGGGAGGCTCTATTAAGTTAAATGACCCCAAGCTACCTTGCATAAATATTAATTGAAAAAATTCATATTATTTTCCCTTAGCCCGGATAACAAGACAAGTCATTTAATAAGGAGGGGTTGGTAGTTGTACAACCAACCATCCCAATGAATGTAAGTATGGAGGGATGTCAGAAGGGACATGAAGCGATCAGCTAGAGGACAGTAGGAAATACCACCACGGGTCCCCAGGATTGACCCATGAGTTTCCTTATGACAGAAGAAACAGGAGGATAGGCCAAAAACTTGCCTATGTCATGTGTGCAAGAAAAACACATATAGAGAGGGAACTGGGGAGGATTTCGGGCCTTGGAGGAAGATATATGTTGAAAGGAATGCATGAGGGTGTGCAATAAAGAGATCAGAGAACCCATAAAAGAGGAAGGGGGGAGATGGATAATGGAAGACCCAGAAAACCCAACCTAAGCTAAGAGGGCTGTGAGCTTGATGCTGGGAAGGCGTCTGATAAACCTCGAAGAGGCTTGGGATAGGTGGGTGTATGGAAAATCTCTACCTAAAGTAGAGTGAAGGAGAGTAACCTTCAAATCTTATTGAGAACCTGAGAGAAATTTCCTAGTGATATCATTGCTTGGCACGAGGGTGGCCAAAATTCTAAAAGAAAATGCATCTGAGCTTATAGTTGGGTGGAAAGGAAAACACCCATAGTCAGTTGGTCAACTATCAACTGTAATAGATAAGTATTTCATAGACTATGTGTAATTGAATTTAAATGCATGAATGAATGCTTGTACTTGCACTATACATATACATACTTGATTTATAGTGATGATGCTTATTGTATTTGCAAACTCCTACATTTAAGTGATGACAAGATGGCAAGAACGGTGCATGTATTCCACAACTAAATACAAACATTTTGTAATGTTACGTGATAAAAATAATCGAACTTAATTTTATGGTTCCCATGTGCTATATATATATATATATGTAGACATATCCATCGTCGTGATGGGAAAACCATCATTATGATGGGTGATCCGTGAATGGAAACTAGGATCATAAGTGATCCAGATTTTATGAGTAGAACAAAATGACTACAAATTATTAACAGGTGCTTAACACAAAATAACAGAGATACAATAAAACTAGTTTTCTATTCAATAAGGAAATAAGTTGAAACTGTAAAATGCAGCGGAAAACAAACTTGCTGGAATGGTGACGGCTTATCTCTGAGAAGAGATGTGACGACTGAGCTCGTTCGCAAGAAGATGAATACAATGAGTTTCTGAAGGAATTTTTACAATAAACAGGAATTCCCAAAACCCTAGGCATCCAAAAACCTAACCCTAGGAGATGAAGCACCAAAAGTCATGTGGGCCCCGTTTGGGTAAGTTAGTACATCAACTTCCCGGGGTCGTAAATTTTGCATACGATATCCGTTTTAGGCGCATGATAGCCCGTTGGAAAGCTATTGCCGAGGAGATTCATTTTGGGGGAAACATTGAAGGAACTTCAATGTTTCTCCCCATTTTCCCCAAAAATGTCGTTTAGGGTCTCAAAGTGGCTCCGAAAGTTTCAGGACCCCAAAAATGCTAAAAGTAGTAAATTACCAAAATTGCCAGACAACTATTTTGAGCTAGTTGGAAAAGGTGGGTGGCCACCGATATCCACCTGGATTAATCCTCCCTCCATAGGAAGCAATGGTCTCCATTGCATTGAGTTCCCTAATCAGATGAAGAAATTTCTGCTGAATGTGGCCACGAGTGAGCCACTTGCCTTTGTGTAGGAGCTGCCCTGCTTTGACGACTCGATAAATCTATATCCTTTGTTGTCGAGTGCCCTTGATCTGTGTGTCCACAATCTGATCACTGGATGCCTGTTGTATGTAGTTGGGGTTGAGCTCTGTTGGTGTCAAATGTTTTTCTACTTCTGAGGTGTCCAATAATGGTGGGAAATAAGGGCGAAGGAGATCCATGTTGAACACTGGGTGCAGGCCAAGGAAAGGATGAATGTTGAGCTCAAAATAATTATCCCCCATGGCCTTGGTGATGGTGTACGACCCATAATGGAGTGGGTGAAGCTTCCGATGGGGTCTTGTAAGGCGTTCTTTATGCAAGTGCAACCAAACTTTGTCACCCACCTGAAACTTATGTGGCACCCGATGTTGATCATGGCGTTGCTTGTACTTGTCATTGGACTTTTGTAGGATATCCTGAACCTGTTGGCGGATGTGATGGATCCTCTAAATGAACTGGGTGGCTTTGTCAGCTTCAGTTGGAGCAGGAGATGAGTCGGTCAAGGTGACCACAAGGGGAAGTGCAACATCTATGGGAACCAATGGTTGGAATCCCAACCCCACCTGAAATGGGATGTGTTTGGTTGAGCTATGCAAGGCTCAATTGTAGCTATGTTGGACATAGGGAAGCATCTCATCCCATGTGCGAGGGTGCTTGGAATTATACATGTGAAGGATATGCACAATCATTTGATTTACGACCTCGATTTGACCATTTGTCTGGGGGTGGAAGGCCATGGATTTGGTCAAATTGGTGTCCAACAGTGACCAGAGGCTCGACTAGAATGTGCTGAGAAATCAACTGTCTTGATCTGAGACAATTGTTTGTGGGATTCCAAAATGTACGTAGACTTTTTCGAAGAAGAGATTGGTAGTGGCCTCTATTGTGATACTCTTCTTGCAAGCAACCATAATCGCCATCTTAGAAAAGAGATCAACAACCACAAAAACACAGTCATTTCCCCGCTTGGTGGATGGGAGGCCTGACATGTAATCCATTGAGACATATTCCCATGGCCTGTCAGGAGTAGGAAGAGGGGTGTACATGCCTTGTTTCTTAGTGGTTGGTTTGGAAATAGTGCAGGCAGTGCAGGACATGAAATACTTGCTGACCTCCTGTCGAAGTTTCGACCAGTAGAAATGTTTTTGTAGCATCACCACTGTATTTTCGACGCCAAAGTGTCCTGCCACCTGACTGTAGTGGGCTTCCCATATCAGCTTCATTCACTCACTTGATGGAACATAGATATGKCCTAGAAGACACAACAACCCATCCTGAAGATGGAAATTATCAACAATTGCGTTCACACCCAACATTTGGTAGGTGGTGGCGAAGTCCGGGTCTATCTCATAGAGTTGGGGCCATCTAGAGGTCTCACGACCGCAAGCGTCTAGCACCATGGTGAATGACGAGACTGGCGGTCTTCTGAGGTAATCAATGACATAGTTGGTGCTTCCTGTTTTATACTTGATGTTGAGGTGGAATTGCTGCAAGTATGTGGACCACTTTTGATGGTAGTCATTCTTCAATTTTCCTTATGTCTGCAAGAATTGCAGTGGCTTATGATCAGTGTGGATGATTGTCTCCTTCCCAAGAATGTAATGTCTCCATTGACGATAGGCTTGCACAATGGAGTACATTTATTTGTCGTAAGTAGGTTACTTATGGAAAACATCTAATAGTGTCTCACTATGATAGGCCACATGGTGGCTGTGCTGAGTGAGAGTGATGCTCACAACATAGCCTGAAGCATCTGTCTCGATCTCAAAGGGCTTCTACAAGTCTGGTAGTGAAAGTATTGGGGATGAGCACAAGCACTGCTTCAAATCATCGAACGCTTGTTGTTGGGACCGACCCCACACAATTTTTTCCTTACCACCACCCTTGGTTATTTGGTTGAGGGCCCATGCAATATGGTAGAATCCCAACACGAACCTACGGTAGAAATTGGCAAGGCCCAAGAAGCTCCAAAGCTCAGTGAGTGTGGTTGGGGCTGGCTAGTCATAGATGACTTGGATCTTGGCTAGATCCACATGTACGCCATGC
The DNA here is from genome assembly GCA_010110895.2 of Picea sitchensis. Classification (NCBI taxonomy): domain Eukaryota; kingdom Viridiplantae; phylum Streptophyta; class Pinopsida; order Pinales; family Pinaceae; genus Picea; species Picea sitchensis. The sequence goes on from SNQJ01S0103095.1 coordinate 43,719, forward strand.
TGATCAACGATGTGGCCTAGGTAATGGACCCTGTCCAGGCCTGTTGGGATAAATATATGCACTATTAATTCCCACATTTAATTATCAACCAGGGCTCATAAGCTTCAAGGTGCAGGCGCAGGAAACGCAGGATCAAATCCTAGTCTAGCCTAATATAAAGCCGACAAAACAATCTTCAAACCCACATTGCAGGAAATTAACACTAAGGATTCATCACTGGGATGTAGGAATAACTTAGTGCTATGAAGGCTTAGATCACAGTCTTTCATGCACCCATGGTGATTTTCATGTGATTAATCTTGAGTATCATACTTAAGTTTTTCTGTCCTTCAATGATTATTTCCTATAGCGGATCCACACTTAAATGCAATAAAAGAAACAAGCAAAATGAAATACTAAAACAAAACTATGTGATCAACAATTTATTGTAAAGATCTATCCTAAAATGGGAGGATTAAATTCTATCCTACAAAATGATAACAAAAGTATTCATTAATAACAAAAACAATTGGTGCGAAAATAAGTGTAGACTAGTACAAAGCAATGCAAAAACAAAATTGATTAAGAACGAAAATAAATCTATAAGCAATCCAAAATTGAACTTTAGAAATATCAAGCAAATGTGAAATCACACATCCTAAACTCGAGATCTCTCCTCAACTAAGTACATCAAACATAATGAAGAAGTTTGGCGAAGAATGAGCTCAACTGTAGAAATATAAAAAAGCAAATGAAATGCTTATGCAATGAGATGCAAGTGTCAATTCTGTATTAAAGAGGATTGGATGTAAAACAATTTAAAAATAAATATTCTTTGGAAGTCAAATCTTCAATGTAAAAATTAACAAAGAATGTTTAAAAGGAATGATGTATGCATAGAGCACCAGTGATTGAATGTAAATAAAGAAAGTGAAATGGAACCTTGTGTTGATAGTCATTTGGATTGTAACACTTAGGCGTATTCAACCACATGAGGAGTGAAGGAGTAGTGAAAGGAAATGGATGAGTCCTCTATGCAATGAAATGTTATGTGACAATGTATCGATTATGAGTGTAGAAAATGAAGGAAGAATGTGCACACTGTCTTTTTCTTTTCTCTTAAATAATACATGCAGAATTAATTCTGTGTTTTTGTGTGTTTTTATTTTAAAGAATTAATTTGAATACTCAACTGAATACTAATGCTCTGTTGAACAGATTTTGACACAATTAAAAAATGCAATGCGGGTTTTGGAACGAGGTTTGAAAGAGACACTTCGATAAGTAAAGTGAGGCAAATAAGAGAGTGATTAATGGAACTGAATGGGCGATTGAAATAGGTGTGATAGTGGATAAGAGGGATGAAATTAAAGCAAGTCGTGGGGCAGAATTTCACTGATCGAATAAGTGTTAAGTACAAAGGCAGAGCATTATAGAAAACATGTGGATTGAAAGCATATAAAAAGAAATGCAATCTAAATTGAATGTGGTATGATGATGTCTTGAGTGGGAGAGTATTAATTCGAGTTGTCTAATGAAAACCAATTGCAAAATAAAACCAAATTTCATAATAAAAGCACACAACATATGGAAATTAAATCAATCAAATTCATAAACTAATTAATAGAATAAATAACAACAGGGACATACCCAGATCGAGGGGCCCTACCTGACCGAGGCATGCTCCTGAAAGACTAGTTCAGATATGAAGGATACAGGATGTCTTCAACAACCAATAATTTTCATTTTATAAAAATATCAACTCCTTGATTACAAAGCAATAACTCCACACTTTCTCATATAATATCAAACCTCTTACTTACAAAAAAATCATAAAAATAATGACTCCTTCTCATAGACCTATGAGGCTTATTTATACATGAATAATCATTGAAGAGTGGATGGGACCAAATCCCAATGCTCAGATTTCAAATATTACATTTTTAGATAAAATACTAAAAAATCTGGGTTTTATTGCAATTTGGGCAGATCCGAGTTAGGGATCCACCGATATCTTCCCAACGAATTTGAATTTTAGAAAACGGTTTCTGGGTTCTGTAGCTAGATGATATTTCTAAAAACATATTTTTTGGTTTTTCAAGATATGCTCCCACGTGTACGTAAATTGAGGCGCAAGTTGGCAGTTTCAGTTTTTTTTGCTAATTTTGGCAGAATCATTCCCCCTGAGTTGGAGGTCCACACGTGTGAGATGGGTGAATTCTGTCTCATGTGTCTTCATGAAAACATAGTTTTAGACAAAACCCATGTACTCGAAAGCAAACAAAAAAGAAAACAAAAAGAAAAATAAAAGCAAACGAAAAAGAAAACGAAAAAGCAAAATATGTACATAATATACAAGGGTAGTTATCAAGAAAAATATCTTTTCAGGGCTTGGCCATTCACCGGATAGGTGTCAAGCTGCCCTTCGAGATTCTGCAATCGAAAATAACTAGGACCCAACTTTTCAACAATTAAAAATGGCCCAAGCCATAAGTTTTGAAATTTTGTGCGCTCACCCTTTCCCTCATGTGGTTTGTCCCATTTTAAGACGGGATCGCCTACTTCAAAATTCCTATCAGAAGAAGAATTAGAATCGAACCAGATTTTAATCAATTGTTGACGTTGATCTAACTTACGCTTAGCTTGGGCTCTTACTTCTTCTAGCTTCATCAAAATGTTAATTCGGTTTTCTAGAGGGGGACAATCTTCTTCTTGGACCTTTTGTGACAACTGAAGCGAAGGAAGAAGAATGTGCGGTGGAAGAATGGCTTCTCTGCCATAAACAAGAAAAAATGGGGAGTTACCTACAACATCTTTTGGCGTTACCCTATCAGCCCGTAGTGCGTTCAGCAGTGCATTGTGCCAATTCTTGTGATTTTCAACCACCGTTCTCTTGATAATTTTAATCAAGTTCTTGTTTGTTGATTCTGCTAATCCATTGCCCTGGGGGTAGTAACTAGTAGAATACTTCAGCTTTATTCCTTTTTCCAAAGAAAACTCGCTTATCTCAAGATAAGAAAAGTATGAAGCATTATCGAAAACTAAACAGTCAGGAATACCGAAACGAGTGATAATATTCGAATTTAGAAAGACAATTACCTGACTGGTGTTGACAGTTCTTAACGCAACAACTTTATACCATCGAGTAAAGTAATTTGTGGCTGTCACAATATACTTGTGCTGTTGTGAGGACGGAGGGTTAACATGACCTATGATATCAAGGCCCCATTGCTGGAAAGGAGAATCTACTGAAACGAGTTGCAAGGGAAAGGCTGGTTTTTGTAACCGCCCTGATGCTTTCTGACAGATGATACATTTACGACACAAGGCATGGGCATCTCTAAAAAGCGTGGGCTAGTAGTAACCGGCTCTTAAAACCTTATGAGCAGTGGTGTCACCACCGAAGTGACCACCAGCTTCTCTTGCATGCAACTCAAGAAAGACTTTTTCTGCTTCTTCTTTTTCAAGACAACGCATCAGTACGCCGTCAAAACTCTGACGAAACAGGATACCACTAACCAGATGAAAGGAGGCAGACTTCAGTCTTAGCGCTCTTCTTTTGGTGGGGTCAAGGTGATGGGGGGCTGATCCATGTTCAAGACAGAATCTCATATCGTCGTACCAAGGACTAACAAGGTTTTGTGCGCAACAAATCAAACTTTGATCGCTTTGTCCTAGGTTTGACGTATCGCTGTCTTCTGGTTGTCCTGTTTCTGAATCAACCACCAACTTACATAACCCTTGGCCTCTCACAATCTGAGCTGGGGTGATTTCTAAGTCATACTCCTGCAAGGAGGTGACCCAGTTAGCTCTCTTCTCTCCTAACTCCTTCTGTACTAACAAGTTCCTTACGGAAGGGTAGGGAACAATGACTTTCGTCCTTGACTTCAAAAGATAGGATCGGAAATGCTTAACTGCTTTGAAAACAACGTAGGCTTGCCGATCAACCGCTGGGTAGTTAAGTTCAACACCTTTGAATGTAGAGCTCATAAAGGCGATGGGTACTTCGTTGTTCTCGGAATTCTTCTGAGTTAGGACAGCGGCATAGGAATGGTCAGAGGCAAAAGTATAGAGTGTAAAATATTGAGAGAAGTCAGGGCTCATGAGAGACAGAGCGTCTATTATGGCCTTCTTTATTGCATTAAAAGCTTGGTTTTCTGGGGATCCCCAGTGATATTGGGTGTCTTTCTTAATCAGGTTCTGTAAAGGTCTGACCATTTCAGAGAAGCTGGGGACAAATCTTCTCACGGAGTTAATTTGGCCTAAGAAAGACTGCATGGATTTTTTGGATGTAGGAGGGGGAAGTTTAGCGATGACTTGAGTCCTTTCAGGGTCAATAATCATTCCATCACTAGAAATAATGAATCCTAGGAGTTTACCCTGTTCTACTGCAAAGATGGACTTTTTGGGGTTCAAGGAGATGCCGTATTTACGACATCGTAGCAGGACGGCTCGTAAGTGAGTTAGATGATCGTCTTTGTTTTTAGAATAAACGATCACATCATATAAGTAAACTACGACGGACTGATTGATTAAGCCTCGGAAAGTAATGTCCATTGATCTCTGAAAGGTAGTACCAGCGTTAATCAATCCAAAGGGCATTTTGCGATAAGCATAAGTGCCCCACGGGGTACGGAAGGTAGTTTTTAGTTGGTCTGGTGGAGACATCAGGACTTGGTTGTATCCAGAGAAACCATCCAATAAGGACAGCCTCTCAGAACCAGATACCTGTTGAAGGTTCTGTTCCATGGGTGGGACATGATAGTTGTCTTTATAAGACGCTCTATTGAGGTTTCGGAAATCGACACAAAGTCGGATTTCCTCGTTTTTCTTCCGCACTGGGACAAGGTTGGACACCCATTGAGTGTGTCTAACAGGAAAACTTATTTTAGCACTTAGGAGTTTATTCAATTCTTTTTGAATGGTCGGTTCTAGTTTAGGATGCATTTTCCTCAGTTTCTGTTGGAAGAGTAAGGTTTGGGGCTTCATCGGGATGACATGCTGTATGATATTAGGATCGAAAGTTTTAAGATCGTCATACGTCCATGCAAAGGCATCTTTAAATTCTTTGAATAATTTAATGAATGCAACTTTCTCTTGTCGAGAACATCCTAATCCTAGGTTAATGCATTGAGGTTTTTCATCAGTTCCTAAGTTCACTTTTTCATAAGACAACGAGGAACTATTAGTTTTACAATTGACCGTGTTTTTAAATTTATCTTCAAAATCATAAAACTTCTCTAATCTGACTACAGATTTGGGTATTGAATTTACCATATCCGATAGTGCTTAAGGAGATTTCGGATTAGGTATTACCGTAAAGTCATGCAAATTGTCGTCGTGCGTGCGTTCATCTATCACCGCGCCTTGAAAGGTTTCTTCCATGTGTAGAAAGTTAATGATCTGCTGATCATCGTTAAATACTCTCCAGTTTCTGATATTGTCAGGAACATATGGTCGAAACAACAGCTCAACAAAGAATGCGTCTGGAGACAAGCCTTCTGCAGGAAGAAGTTTAGAAGCTACATTAGCTAATAAATCTGCTTCAGAGTTATTTAATCTAGGAATGGAATTTATATTGAAAGCATAAAATTTATTCATTAAACTCCATACCTCAGACTGGTAGCTTTTGAGATGCGGGGAAAGACAGTGTATGGAATCTCTTACCTATCTAACCACTATTTCAAAGTCGCCAAATACGACCAGGTTTTGAATGTAAATATCCAGAGCTTTTCTGAGACCTTGTAGTAAAGCCTCATATTCTGTAGTATTATTAGTACATTCAAATTCTAGTCTACAAGCCATTAATGTCTTGTTACCT
>SNQJ01S0103095.1:53181-63383 GCA_010110895.2 Picea sitchensis
AATTAATCAAACAGGGTTTATTATAGATTTTGATCGTTGAGCATTGCATAGTAAGCAAACAAGATCGATTAATTTTCATCACAATTGTTTCAATCAAACGAATCATATCAGGGTTTGACCAATTCATTTCACAAATTTAAAAAACAGAGCATCAATTATAATTTGAACTCGACTCATAGGACAAACTTGCCAAATTAGAACCAGAGCGAATCGATTTAGCTAAGATTTCCACATAGTTGTTATGATTCGGGTTCATTTCCGATTCGGGCGCGAATGTTATTTGAGCATAATGTTTTCATCAAAGAAATAGAGTCATTATCCTTAACTTGGAAACAATAAAAAATAGAACATCACACGACACAACATCGTAACAAGTATCCTCCCGAAACACTTACCAGTCATAGCATACCAATGATAATGAAATCTAATCCGAGCAAAATCATAACAATCAATCTTAATCAAACCGTTTACTGACCATAGCACATGGATGATAACCAAATCAAATCCGAGCAAGATTGTGTTCTAAACTGAATATGAAAAATTTCCTTTTCAAATTGGATACAAACCAATTCATTTGAAAGCAAACAATCAAACAAATTCAAACGAAGATCACTCAAATCCAATCAAATCTATTGATTTCTATACCGGGAATAATCAAATCGCATATCGAATTGAAACTTCTTTTTATTCAAAACAAAGCTATATATAGAATGCACACCATATAACAGAGCCATTCAAGGTGTGAACATAACTGTTTAAAACTGAATTCAAATCGTTATAGCAAACTAGATTATTTACAAAACAAATGATATCAAATTTTTCATACCTGTTTAGCGACGAGACCGCTTGATTATGCCAGCTTGGAATTTACAACAGCCGTGGCTGATTCCACATTTTTAAACAGGATGGAGCCGGTTGTCTTTTGTTTTTTATCTGTTGTTTCGAGCTTGGCGTTTTGACTAGTTAGGACTGCAACCTGGTCTTCCAATGATTGAATCCTTGATTTTAGTATCGGAACATCAATATAATACTGCTCTAACCATGAGTTGTACTGATCACAGGGTGACTGTGTAGGTTTAGATAGAGTAGGCGAGGGTTTGGACAAATGACCGAGGTTTTCACAAGGCACTTTAATACCCGGGTAGTTAGGGTCGTCCTTTAGGCAGGGGGGTAGGTTTGACACAAAATCATAAGGGGGTTCGTTGCACAAACCTTGCGAGTAGGGGTACTCGCTGGCCAAGAAATGCTCCACTTCGGAATCAAAGTCCTCACTCAAGACGATAGGGTTTGGCTCAACAGGGGGTTTTGGCTTGTTCCTTTCCATCCGTGAAATGAGCCGTGCATTTCTTTTCCCTTTAACATTTGCAGCAAGGTTTGCCTTGAGATTTTTACTCATAGGCTTTGTAATGGCCTCTGCACTCTTAGTTACAGTGTCGAGTAGGTCGACAGGAAGGTAGGCCGAGGGTTTAGGAAGTAGGAGGTGCAAGGGTACTGACGGTTCGACCTTTGTTTCAATTACCACAAGTTTATCAACCTGTGCAGGGTCAGTATCTTCAAAGCCATTACGGGCGATGAAAGCCTTCCAACTATCACCCAAAAAACTCAGATGATAAACAACGATGAGATTAATAAGCCCATGATGAAACAGGCTGTTTTCAGCCTTGTGCCTCTTGTATTTTTTGGACATCTTATACAAGCTCCGATGAAAATAGAACGACATGTTTAGAGGGTAACCTATAAAAATCATCAATAGAAACATGTGGTAAAGGAACACAAGTCCGTATCTACCTTCGCAGGTGACAAACTGCTTGATAATCATTAATAAATCGTGCCATCGTTGTTTAAGCATAGTCACGGGCATACCTCTATCACAGAAGGTGATTTTGCACGATTGAAACAACAATGTTCACGACACTTCCTCAACCTTGCAATTCTTAAACCAACGCTGTCCAGAAGTAGATAACCCCGTAGCCGAGCCGATGAACTATTCATCAATCTCTAACTGCACATCGCCTACCTTGGCTCGACAGCCATAGAAGTTCATGGAAAACTGTCGAGCTACGCAAAGGTTAAAACCCTCGAATCATTTCATGAAGGTAAGCCATCCACTGTTTTCCAAATCTCGGCGGGCATTGTCAAACATTAACAGGGCTTGATTGCCATTGGGTTCAACTCGCACGATGGGTGCCATGGACTGAAAGCATGGTAAGGGTTTGAATTCACCAACACACATAGTAACAGAGCTACCCGAACCACAATAATGAACGAGCAAAAAGGGATAAGCATAAATGCGCGCATGCGAGGGTGGTGGAGTCTGCCATGCATAATATTCATTATCCAAGTACAACCGTCAAATTTCATAGCTGTTCACTCCATAGTAATAGTTCAACCATTAAGTCATGTGTATAACCAATGAAATCAAATGTGTAAATTAATACGCGCCACCATTATGCCATAGTGTTTAAACATCCGACATATAATTCATAACCCAAAATCAACTATGCGCCACTATATATAATCAAAAATTTAACCAAAGTGCCAAACAATCTTCATATAATTGACAAGCCAAAAGCTAGAAAAAGATTAACATAAGGGTTATATCATATATATATAAACAAAATTAACCATAACCCTTATGCAGAAACAAAGATCAGGCAAGTCATAAAAAGTGTAAATCCAAATGCTCAATGCCTTACAAACTCAATAAAATCAAGTTATGCAATTGATATAAGAATGTTCAATGAGCATAGATCGAAAGTCTTTCCAGCCACATAACGATAAACAAAAAATAAGTGTAGTAGGCATATCAATAAAAATATTATGAAAGTTCAGACAGTGATCGAAATGTGACCTCAAAAGATTCAGTTTTCACGCTTACAGTCGTGAAAAATCAATGAAGACAAATGTGCAAATGTCGCAAGAAATGAAAACATCGTTTATTTGAAAATTGCGACAAAATTTGATGTTTGCAAGACATAGGTGTAGGCAGCTTATAGGATAATAGAAAAAGTTAATTGGCTGCCAACAATGGTGACACACTGGTAGAAGCAGTTATCTTTGTCAAAAGAAACAAATTCAGATTGGGACAACAAAGAAAATTTCAACTCAAAAATAACAACCAGAAAATCGTACAAACATCATCATTAACCATCTTTTCCAGCAGTGTTTAAAAAGATGAAAACCAATAATAGTCTTAAGATCAACAAGTCACGATATTAAAGATAAAATATTCAATACTGTTGGCATGGCCACTATTGCCAACAGGCATCCATAGCCTCGACAGGGTTTCCATTTAACCCACTCTGACATCTGTATCCTGTCAAGAAGTTCTGGATCAGAATAAAGGACATTAAGGAGGTTTCTTTTCTTTTTGCAAATTTTCATGTACCCGACATTGCTTCGCTACCAGCGGGCCTGTTCAGTACCCCTACGAAGTTGTCTTGGCGCCATGCATGCATTTACCCGCTGCCAGCAGACCTGTTCAGCATCCCGACGGGTTTACAAGCACTTCCCACAGCTCTTATTCATATTTTATTTTGTTTTTCATAGGTATATAGCTGAGCGGGGTGATGCTGAAAATCATAATATTTTATCATATTTTTTCAGACCTCATTAGAATGTTTTTTAGAACTATCCTTTATTTAGATCCAGAGATGTTTTATTTACAAAAACAACTTCCTAAGACAGGGAGACATCTTCTGAGTCATTCCTTTATGGAAAAGGGACAGCGTAAAAAGATAATAGATGATCTTGACAAGCTTTGCTCAGATATTGAAATCAATAGACTTCTTTCAAACAACAAAATTTTCTAACACAGATTATCAACTTCAGCAATATATCATTGATGTTTGTACAAATTTTTCAGAAGTTATTTTAGCGAAGAAAATCTTTTATCATCTTTGTCTAAATAGCTCAGTGTACAGGTATGTGTATTTTTCAAAAAACACAAAAAAACTGATAAATTCAAATCAAAATCAAAACAGAAAACAAACGAAAAAGAAAAATAAAAGCAAAATATGTACATAATATACAAGGGTATTTATCAAGCAAAATATCTTTTTAGGGCTTTTCCATTCACCGGATAGGTGTCAAGCTGCCCTTTGAGATTCTGCAATCGAAAAGAACTAGGACCCAACTTTTCAGCAATTAAAAATGGCCCAAGACATAAGTTTTGAAATTTTGTGTGCTCACCCTTTCCCTCATGTGGTTTGTCCCATTTTAAGATGAGATCGCCTACTTCAAAATTCCTATCAGAAGCAGAATTAGAATCGAACCAGCTTTTAATCAATTGTTGATGTTGATCTAACTTACGCTTATCTTGGGCTCTTACTTCTTCTATCTTCATTAAAAGGTTAATTAGGTTTTCTAGAGGGGGGCAATCTTCTTCTTGGACCTTTTGTGACAACTGAAGCGAAGGAAGAAGAATGTGAGGTGGAAGAATGGCTTCTCTGCCATAAACAAGAAAAAAGGGGGAGTTACCTACAACAACTTTTGGCGTTACCCTATCAACCCATAGTGCGTTCAGCAGTGCATTGTGCCAATTCTTGTGATTTTCAACCACCGTTCTCTTGATAATTTTAATCAAGTTCTTGTTTGTTGATTCTACTAATCCGTTGCCCTGGGGGTAGTAACTAGCAGAATACTTCAGCTTTATTCCTTTTTCCAAAGCAAATTCGCTTATCTCAAGAGAAGAAAAGTATGAAGCATTATCAAAAACTAAACAGTCAGGAATACCGAAACGAGTGATAATATTCGAATTTAGAAAGGCAATTACCTGACTGGTGTTGACAGTTCTTAACGTAGCAGCTTCAGAACATCGAGTAAAGTAATCTGTGGCTGTCACAATATACTTGTGCTGTTGCGAGGACGGAGGGTTAACATGACCTATGATATCAAGGCCCCATTGCTGGAAAGGAGAATCTACTGAAACGGGTTGCAAGGGAAAGGCTGGTTTTTGTAACCGCCCTGATGCTTTCTAACAGATGATACATTTACGACACAAGGCATGGGCATCTCTAAAAAGCGTGGGCCAGTAGTAATCAGATCTTAAAACCTTATGAGCAGTGGTGTCACCACCGAAGTGACCACCAGCTTCTCTTGCATGCAACTCAAGCAAGAATTTTTCTGCTTCTTCTTTTTCAAGACAACGCATCAGTACGCCGTCAAAACTCTGACGAAACAGGATACCACTAACCAGATGAAAGGAGGCAGACTTCAATCTTAGTGCTCTTCTTTTGGCGAGGTCAAGGTGATGGGGGGCTGATCCATGTTTAAGACAGAATCTCATATCGTCGTACCAAGGACTAACAAGGTTTTGTGCGCAACAAATCAAACTTTGATCGCTTTTTCCTAGGTTTGACGTATCACTGTCTTCTGGTTGTCCTGTTTCTAAATCAACCACTAGTTTACATAACCCTTGGCCTCTCACAATCTGAGCTGGGGTGATTTCTAATTCATACTCCTGCAAGGAGGTGACCCAATTAGCTCTCTTCTCTCCTAACTCCTTCTGTACTAACAAGTTCCTTACGACAGGGTAGGGAACAATGAATTTCGTCCTTGACTTCAAAAGATAGGACCGGAAATGCTTAACTTCTTTGAAAACAACATAGGCTTGCCGATCAACCGCTGGGTAGTTAAGTTCAACACCTTTGAAAGTAGAGCTCATAAAGGCGATGGGTACTTCGTTGTTCTCGACATTCTTCTGAGTTAGGACGGAGGCATAGGAACGGTCAGAGGCAAAAGTATAGAGTGTAAAATCTTGAGAGAAGTCAGGGCTCATGAGAGACAGAGCATTTATTATGGATTTCTTTATTGCATTAAAAGCTTGGTTTTCTGGGGATCCCCAGTGATATTGGGTGTCTTTCTTAATCAGGTTCTGTAAAGGTCTGACCATTTCAGAGAAGCTGGGGACAAATCTTCTCACAAAGTTAATTTGGCCTAAGAAAGACTGCATGGATTTTTTGGATGTAGGAGGGGGAAGTTTAGCAATGACTTGAGTCCTTTCGTGGTCAATAATCATTCCATCACTAGACACAATGAATCCTAGGAGTTTACCCTGTTCTACTGCAAAGATGGACTTTTTGGGGTTCAAGGAGATGCCGTATTTACGACATCGCACCAGGACGGCTCGTAAGTGAGTTAGATGATCATATTTGTTTTTATAATAAACTGTCACATCATCTAAGTAAACTACGACAGACTGATTGATTAAGCCTCGGAAAGCAATGTCCATTTCTCTCTGAAAGGTAGCACCAACGTTAATCAATCCAAAGGGCATTTTGCGATAAGCATAATTGCCCCACGGGGTACGGAAGGTAGTTTTTAGTTGGTCTGGTGGAGACATCAGGACTTGGTTGTATCCAGAGAAACCATCCAATAAGGATAGCCTCTCGGAACTAGATACCTGTTGAAGGATCTATTCCATGGGTGGGACAGGATAGTTGTCTTTATAAGACGCTCTATTGAGGTTTCGGAAATCGACACAAAGTCGGATTTCCCCATTTTTCTTCCACACTGGGACAAGGTTGGACAACCATTGAGTGTGTCTAATAGGAAAAATTATTTTAGCACTTAGGAGTTTATTCAATTCTTTTTGAACGGTCGGTTCCAGTTTAGGATGCATTTTCCTCAGTTTCTATTGGAAGGGTAAGGTTTGGGGCTTCATCGGGATGACATGCTGTATGATATTAGGATCGAAAGTTTTAAGATCGTCATACGTCCATGCAAAGGCATCTTTAAATTCTTTGAATAATTTAATGAATGCAACTTTCTCTTGTCGAGAACATCCCAATCCTAGATTAATGCATTGAGGTTTTTCATCAATTCCTAAGTTCACTTTTTCATAAGACAACGAGGAACTATTAGTTTTACAATTGACCGTCTTTTTAAATTTATCTTCAAAATCATAAAACTTCTCTAATCTGACTACAGATTTGGGTATTGAATTTACCATATCCGATAGTGCTTCAGGAGATTTCGGATTAGGTATTACCGTAAATTCGTGCAAATTGTCGTCGTGCGTGCGTTCATCTATCACTGCGCCTTGAAAGGTTTCTTCCATGTGCAGAAAGTTAATGATCTGCTGATCATCGTTAAATACTCTCCAGTTTGTGATATTGTCAGGAACAGATGGTCGAAACAACAACTCAACGGAGAATGCATCTGGAGACAAGCCTTCTGCAGGAAGAAGTTTAGAATCTACATTAGCTAATAAATCTTCTTCAGAGTTATTTACTCTAGGAATGGAATTTATATTGAAAGAAGAAAATTTATTCATTAAACTCCATACCTCAGACTGGTAGCTTTTGAGATGCGGGGAAAGACAATGTATGGAATCTCTTACCTGTCTAACCACTATTTCAGAGTCGCCAAATACAACCAGGTTTTGAATGTTCATATCCAGAGCTTTTCTGAGACCTTGTAGTAAAGCCTCATATTCTACAGTATTATTAGTACATTCAAGTTATAGTCTACAAGCCATTAATGTCTTGTTACCTTCCAGATCGATAATGATGCAGCTTGCACCAGCTCCTTCTTTAGACTTAGAACCGTCGAAATATAGAGACCAAATTTGATTTCCATCGGGCTCATGGGACTGTTGCATAGAAGCTGTTGGTTGCACATATGCTATGATCTCGGACTGCTGTTCTGGATTGATGATAGGTGAAGCCTCGGCCATGAAATTTCCAAAGAAGGTGTCCATCCCTTGGACTTCAGGTGCATCCGCAGAAGGTGTCCATCCCTTGGACTTCAGGTGTATCCGCAGAAGGTGTATATTATTCGTTGGGATCATTTAAATCCGTGACCATGAACTTAAGATAACGCTCACGATTAACTTTAATCTTGTTGGGATTACCATTCTCTGGAAGCCATAGGTGAGACCAGTCTGTCGTGAAGTAACCATGTATCTTCTCTGACCAGTCCCTACTTAAAAACAAACCATACACTTCTGGAATATCCACAATGATTATATCAATAACCTGATGAACCTTGGGGTTAGACGATAATCTAATCAATACATTTTTTAGTTCGCCTATAACTTTAACATTTGTCTGATCAAGTTGTATGATTTTTAAAGTAGATGGTTCCACTTAAGCGTTAATATTTTGGCAGACAGACCATGGCATCACATTGGATGACGCTCCTGAGTCAACCATACAATTATCCACATTTCTGTTGAAAATCTCGAAAGTTAAAAGAAAAGGAGGTACATTTTTGTGAGTACTAGGAGTAATAGCTTGTGGCTTCTTACTCGCAATTTCTAATGCTTCTTTATCTACATTATTTACATTATTTACAGGGACTACAGGAAGGCTTCGTTTATCTTGAGGATCAGGATTACTTTTAGTAGAAGTCTTCTGAGGGACTTTGCTTTGCACAACCTTGTTACCACTTGAATTACCATTCTTGCCATTCTCTGAAATATTTTGCAGCATCTTTTGTAACAAAAATGGAAACTTCAATAACTCATAAATAGAAATGTTAGCCCTTAAATTTTTAAGATCTTCAACAACATCATAATCTAAGTTGGGGTTCACATTACTCTGTTTAGTCTCAGCTGATTTAGATGGCTTTGGAGGTGAAGTTGTAGTGTTTTCGGTAGAAGGCTTGTTTGCTGTCTTACTCCTAGTATTATAAGGGTGAACAGTCTCGAAGTTAGCTTGAAAGAGGCTATCCGAGAAGTGTCTAAAGATGTTTGGAGAAGACTCTTATTCTTGAGCCGTTTCTTGTTCAACTACCTCCTGAGGGGTTTCAGGGGGTATCAAGTTATCTTGGGCAACTAGAATTGTTTGAAGAGCACATTGCAAACTTTCTAGATTAAGGCCCTCGGTGGTTGGATTAGGTTGGTTGGTAGGAAAAGGTTTCCGGAAAGGAGGTTTGTAGGGTCCTTTACTCGAGGAAGCTTCTTCAGTCGACCTTTTTAAGTCTATAACTTGATTTGATAGTTTTTGAACAACTTTAGTTAAATTTTCCAAATCAGAGTTTTCAGGTTGCGTTTTACTTTGAGTGGGTCTGGAGAGAATTTCAATCTTCTTTTTGGGAGCAGAACTAGCCTCTGTTTCGTTGCTGGAAGAGTCCTTAAGGCTAAGTATGTCTTTTTCAATCTGGCTGGCCTCCTTGAAGGCTTCTAACAATGTATCTTTCTTGGATCGTTTAACCCAAATAGCTACACTTTGATGTAGAGCTATAGTGTAGCAAGCTATTATAAGACTCTCGGAAGGCATAGAATCTGCATGGATTCAATTTTTAAGTTCTAAGAATCTTTGATTAAAGTATTTAACTTTTTATTTTGGGTTCATTCTTAATCTAGAAAGATCCATGACTAGGACTTTCAGAGGTTTACCGTCTCCAAACTTTTCCAAAAAGCATGACTCAAACTTTTCCCAAGACACGATGGCATGGGGCTGTTGGGCAAAGTACCAAGTGGATGCATTACCCTAAAAAATGTAAGGGAACAACCTACAGACAACATATTCATGTTCAACATTGCAGAGTCTAATGGCTAACATAAATTTTTTAATATGATCTTCGACTATCTGTTTCGAATCAGGATCAAACTTGGGAAGCCATTTCTCCGTGTGCTTAGGTAAAGGGTGCTGGGCTCCAGGTACAACTAAAGCATCCTGATCAAGCCAGGGTCTAGCAGGGTTGTTCTGATTTTCCATTGGGGTAGTGGGTGTGGAAGGCTGAGAAGGTGAATTGCCTTCGTCAGAAGAATCTCCTCCAGAAGAGGAAGGAAATGATGGAGGTGGTGAAGGGGGTATCCCAGATCCTCCTGCAGCAGGATTTGTGATTGGATCTGTAGGATTCACAGTGAGGTTAGTGTCACCTAATTGTTCTCTGATATTAGAGAAGTCCAAGGGTTGACCCCACGGATGGTTTGGTTGCCTAAGATGAGCTAAGGCACTATGTGTTTTAATAAGAGATTGGCGTACAATCTCTTGTATGTCACCACGTGTAGGATTAGGGGTTGCTGGATCAACTGTGATCTGTGGATCGTCGGTTGAAGTAGTTGCTGTTTGAAGGGGAATATTATCGTGTGAACGACTTCTAGTCACTATAGGTGAGATATTAGGGGGAGGAGGAGTCTTGCGACCACCTCGTGCCATTAATTAAGTTCGGGCCCTCCTTCTAGCGCCATTTGTTGACGGTGAAATTGACCGTCCGTCAACTGAGAGAGTGGAACCGGTCCGGGGTTGTCT
>SNQJ01S0103096.1:17653-30504 GCA_010110895.2 Picea sitchensis
CACCTTCTGAACTCCTTGTCAAACACCACTACATCTAGATAAAATGACAGAAGAGCCATATTAAACAATGTTGGTGCATCACCCAATAACTACACAAAAGTATGGTCACGATTCATACCGAACCAGATATGGGGGGTATGTTTGTTGAGGATTTCTTGTGGAATAATGAGCCTTTGAGTTGTGGTGACCATATCATCATGCCACTATGAAAATACAACATTGTGATCAATATCATTGCTGACCAAATCCAAGCATGCCAAGAATCAAATAACTTGGAAATGAAAGGATTTGAACCATAAGAAAGTCTTTGACCATGGGGAGGTTACCATTTACACATTGTAAAAGCGATAAGAATATAGTTGTAAATTGAATAAGTGGTCTTCTCATGGATGTATTCATAGGAATATAACATATATTGGATGAGATTCTCACACCATTTCATCGGTGTATCATTATTGTTGAATTCAGCCACTGTTATGGCACCCAGCATACACTCGTTCCGCATAATTTTTTTCATTACCTTTCCAGCGATGAGGTATCAAACACAACATACCCGTGGATTATTAATGGGCTCTATCATAACAACATTACCTCCCCGAAAAGTGTCATAGAGCTCATAGAGGTTGGGTGTACTATTTTTCCTTCCATGCTTCCTAGACCCCTGTAAGTTGTTTGATACATTTTGACCTATCATGGACAATCCTTTCAACTAGTGCATGTATTCCAAATGTATGGGGTATCCCTTGTCCATCCACAGGGTGTATTTGTGGACTCATCTTATTAGGAATTTAGTGCATTTGGTGACTTYACCCATGTTTTTGAACACTAGTAAGTCCYAGAGATTCATGAGCATGTTGTCGCATAGGGGCATGAATGACTACTTCCATTGCCACTGGAATGAACCATCTAGTAAGGTGGTGTAGTATTGGAATGTATGAATTTTCATGGACGGGTACTGGGAAGCATTAGTGAATTCTATGTCCATCAGTCGTGTGTGTTCCACTTTGCCATGSGGATCATCTAAAACTTTGAACTGGGGGTCGATGAATTTGGTCGGAACAAAAACTATAAGTGGAGTAGGGGMTTTGGGGACATATCTCCGACTAGATGTRCGAACCATGATAGAAGAATTCCAGTGATAAACAAAGTGAAAAGGTGAATGAGGCCATGGACACAAATTCAAAGAGATCTCACTGGGCATCAGAACTGAGTATACAGTTAGCACGATGAAACTACAAAAATATTGATTTGTTGGCCAAAGATGTGCTTATAAGAAAAAAAGTGGAGGGTGATGTGACGACCATGAATTGAATATTACAAGGTGACAAGAATGTAAATTAATTTCAAATCAATCCCTCGAACGTGGAAAAATCCACAATGTGATTTTGGAATTTAAATACATAAACATAAAATTTGTAACATAATAGTAAATAAATTCGGGAAAGTAATGAGTAGGCAAGAAGTTAACTAGAAAAAGGATGGAAAATTGTTAATATTTAAGTGACTATGGAAAGAAGAGACATAATGATGCGTAAAAATGTACTCACAACTTTTAACAAACCACATGATGACACAAGGGCATAAAATTTAAATTTCAACAACATTAAGTATGAGATGATGTGACTATGACCTCCCTAAGAAAAAAGTGAATATCTGTGTTGGATGAATTGCATTGGACAATGAAGCTCTAAGGAACGTAAACACAAAACATGTCACCATTTATTGATAGAAAATAAAAAGCATACATAGATGGAAATCCTACTTACTAACACACTCCTGAAACCAGGAGCATATTGAAACTGCAATTATGAAACATCTGGGTAGGGATTCAAGTGTGTTCCATTCACCCATCCAGGTTGAATAATTCCATTGAGTTGCACCAATTTGATAGCTCCATATTCATGGATTTCCGCAACTATAAAAGGACCAAGCCAATGCATTTGGAGATTTCTCGTATCTTTCTGATACTTGTTTTCATATAAGCACACAGAGTCACCTTGCACAAATGATTTATGCTTTATATGTCGATCTTGCCATGCCTTTTCCCATGATTTCTCCACATTTTGATGAAAATATGCTAAGAACCTAGATTCCTCAAGTTCCAATATTTCCTCCACCTGCGTAGTAATGGATTCATCCTCAATAATCTTGGTATCTTATGAAATGAATAGAATTGGGGTGAGAAAGTTAGCTGGAACAACTGCTTCTCAGCCATATACCAGTCGAAATGTGGTATTCTTGTTCAAATGCTTTGTGGTAGTCTGATATACCCATAACACAGTTGGAACCTTCTCATCCTAGTCATCCTTATTTTTGCAACAAACCTTAGTTATCTCCATCTCCAATATTTTATTAAATGCTTCCACTGTTCTGTTAGCCTACAGATGCTAGGGACTGCTCTTATGATGATGAATAGAAAATTCTCTAGTAAGGGTTGTTGATTTGGATTATTTTCAAGAAAAAAATGAAGGAATATATATAACAATGAAATGTATACAGATATTGCGAGATACACATAAATGTTTTAATAAAAACAAATATGCAGTGATACACAATTTCTATTAAGGAGCAAAATGTACAAAACTATAGAAATACAGAGTGAAAGACTTGCTAGAATTGTGGCAACTTATGTCTGAGAAGAGATATGATGGCTATGCTCATTTTCAAGAAGATGATCATTACAATGAGGCTCCAAAGGAATTTTAGCATAAATAAAATCCAAAATTTAATCCCAAAAGATGAAAATCCAATAGGTTTTTGGACCTCATTTTGGGTAGTTTGGTGTATCAACTTCCTCGGGGCGTAACTTTGGTATACGATCTCTGTTTGGGGAAAACGATAGCTCGTTGGAAAGGTATTGATGAGGATATTCATTTCATAGGCTCAAAAATTCATTTGAGAAATTTTGAGGTGCTCAATCATGAAAAAACATTTTTTTGTCCCTCAAATGGCCCGAGAAGTTTAGGACCCGAAAAACTGCTAAAATTAGTAAATTGCCAATGAATTGTTTTGAGTTAATTGGAACAGGTGGGTGGCCATTTATATCCACCTAGATCAATTACTATAGTTTCAATRAGAAAGTGATATCCCTGGTCATTGGTCAAGCTCCAAGGACAACAAAACCTGGTAATAATATTCTCAAAGAGAAATTATGTTGTGGTGGCCCTAGAACAATCCTAAACAACCTCTACTTCAGACCARCGAGTCAGGTAGTCATTTGCGATAGTTTTTTATCTGGCCTTTGAATTTTTAGTTGGAGGATTTATCAKAATGATGAAGTCAACAACCCATTTTTCAAAATCTTGTAGTGTGTAAACAAGGTGYAGAGGAAACTCATCCTAGCGTGATGGTTTTCCTACTCTCTGACATACATCACAAGCTCGATCATATTCCTTAGCATATTTAAACATTGTAGACCACCATATTCCTTCCTGTAAGATATTTATAACGATTTCCTTTCCTCCGATGTGTCCTCCTGAAACTCCATTGTTATAGTCCCATAAAATATCGAGTCTTTCATGGTATAACACACAACGCCAAAATATATCATCCAATCCCAATTTGTAGAGTTGGCCCACGATTAGGTGATATTCCACTACATGAACCATAAGGTGCCTCTTATGGGTCATGAAATATCCTCCCGACATAGTACCGGTAGTTAAGAATAGGGAAATATCCAATAGATAATCAAGAATGGCCTCAATACATAACATATCAGCATCTGAGAGCTAGTCATCTATAGGTCCACCACTTTCTCTAGACTCTAGGAGAGATAAGTGATCTGGTCCAACATTTAACTTGTCAAGATTAACAATGACCTCAAAAGAGAACTCCTAAAATAATAACAACCACATACAAGTGTGACCTTCTAACACATGTTTGCTCACCAAATATTTCGAAGCAGAATGGTCAGTAAAAAACTTAAAATGACTTTCAAGAAAATAATTCCTAAGATTTTGTAACGCATACACCATAGCCAAATCTTCCCTTTCAGTTTTGGTGTAGTTGTTTTCATCTTGGGAAAGTTTATGATTGGTAAAGTATATAGGATGGTCCAAGTTTGCTTCCTCTGGTTGTGCAAGAATAGTGTCGAGTGCAATTGTAGAGGCATTGATATGTACATGAAATTAAATTTCTCAGTTAGGATAAGTCAGAATGGGTGTAGTGCTCAACTTCTCTTTTAGCAATTCAAATGCATTAACACAAATTTGAGTCCAACAAAACCCTTCATATTTCTTGAGAAGTAGTTCCAAAGGTGTTGTTATTCTCATGTAATCTCAGATAAATCGATGGTAATATCCTGTATGTCCTAGGGTCATTCGCAACTTATTGACATAGGTAGGGGGAGGAATATTAAGAATAACTAGAATGTTTTCACGATCTACCAACACTCCTTCCCTATAGACAATATGACCTAGTAGATTCCCAAACGGGACACAAAAATACACTTTCTCATATTAAGGGAAATTTGTAGTTGTCTACAACGTTCTAACATCAATCGTAATAGTCCAATGTTCTCTTTAAGTAATTTGAATACAATCCAATC
Organism: Picea sitchensis; assembly: GCA_010110895.2. Taxonomy (NCBI): domain Eukaryota; kingdom Viridiplantae; phylum Streptophyta; class Pinopsida; order Pinales; family Pinaceae; genus Picea; species Picea sitchensis. Next base: position 22,200 of record SNQJ01S0103096.1, read on the forward strand.
ATCCAGGTATAATTCAAGGAACTTATGAATGAAATCATGGAATGTTGCGATCATGATCCTAGAAAAGATTGTTGAGGATTTCTTAAGCCCAAAAGGCATAATGTTGTACAAAAATGATCCCCACTTATTAGTGAAAGTAGTATTCTTCTTATCTTCCTCGATGATTTGAACCTGGCGATATCCGAAGAACCCATCTATAAAGGAATATTCCTCATTTCCTACTACTTGATCCATTACCTCATCACTAAAGGGGGTGGGAAAGGGGTCATGTACACAAACAATGTTTAGGATTTTGTAATCCACATGAACTTGTATATCATCTATAGATTTTTTTTCTTGTATCACGATAGGAATGATCCATTCAACTTCATTGACAGGGAAAATCAACCCATCTTTGAGCATCCTATCAATATCCTTCTTTATTTTCTCTTTGAGTCTAGGATTTAGCCGATATGGACTATGCTTGACTGGTCTTTATTCAAGATTTAACTCTATCCTCATCTCCCCTGAATCTCCCTTAATACCTTTTGATTAAGAAAAATTTATAGGAAAAAGTTCTTCATATTCCAGAAATAGAGCCTATATCTCTATCATGGTCTATTCATCCCAATAGTCTCCAATGGATGCTAGCTTAAGATGTTCATCGGTTCCTATATTAACTTTCCTCAAATTCAAGGGTTTGGTATAGGCAATAATAAAAACCTCCAAGATAGTATCTTTAACCTCTCTAGTCCCTTCGGATTCCTGAAATGTCATATTCCTAAGTTCCTCAAGGTCATCGATATCTTCTTGGTTTTTATCAACAATAAGATAGACCGCATGCAGTCGAGCAGAGGATGGGTAGAGACTATGATGAAGGAGGTATTGAAGTTCAGGACAGACAGTAGGAGGGTGTATAGGCTTAAATTCATTAGGAAAAAGTATTTCCTTAATTTTTTGTAAATCTAAAGTGATTTCAGGGGACTTACCTGAGAATAAGAAGTCTTGAAAAAACTGTCATTGAAGGATTTCCTAGAAACTAGTTTGGCGTCGAGCTTCCTCATGTATATACCAAGCAATTGGAATTTGTCCCAAGGAATTAATAAACTATTTCACCCATAATTGAGAAGGCAATTGTGCAACTTACTATACCTGAATACAATGCACCACAGGGTGTTCTCTAACCTCCGATCCAATCCACTTGGAAGCTCTAATAGTCACACAACATCTTGAGAAGTTATCATATCTTACTTGTTTCTTTTTTTCAAATGATACCTATGAATCCTCCCCTCTAGAAAAAATATTGCACCAAATTATCGAGCCATCTATAGTTGGGTTAAAGTAATCCGCTCGCTTTCCTGTAGTTAGAGTGTAGAGATGATCCTAGGTATCTTCTCCCATATACCCCCTATTGGATCCATATAATGAGGACCTTGGTATGGATCTAGTGTTTGGGTTACTTTCATACCATATACTTCAAAGGTCATGATTTCTTTCTTAAGGTTGATAAAAAAATAATTTTCATAAGCTCAATCAATGCCTAGTAAAGATGGGTATGGGTCCTTCTCCCCCATGATTTCTATAACCTCAAAGTAGGCCATGGTATTGAATCCATATAAGTCCACTTCAACATTATATAGCCTCCCAACATGATAAATACAATATTTATTGGCCATCTACAACTGAATGGTTGAATAGACGAGCTTGGGCTTACCCATGGCTTCCTAGGTTTTCTTTGGTAATATGTTGATGTCAAACCCCAGATATAGCATAACATCACTAATTTTGTAGCTAACGATGTGAGTATTTAGTATAAATTCCTATCTGAATTTTTGCTTCCTTCTCTGTATTCTACTTGTATGTATTTCAGGAATATGATCAATAATAAACTCTTCTAGGTTCATTTCAATCTCTAAAATCCCCTTGATCTTGTTCCACAAATCCTTGGTGAGTTGTTCGTCATCCAAAATATCAAAAAGTGAGAAGAACCAAAATTCAATAGTTGGTTTGGGTCTCGCTAGAGGATATTTCTGAGCCACACAATTTTCCATGAGATTAGAGTGAGGATCATGGCTCAAGTATGCAAGTATCAATATTTCAAGATTAGAAACCCATTGGAATATCTCAACAACTTCCTTAAAGAACTGCATTTACACAAGGGAGTCATATGTAACATCTTCCAGTACCACCTTGTGTATCTTGCTTTGAGTTGAGTTATCAACATTGGAACCATTCCTTGTTCCTCCTCTAGTAATAATATTAATATTCGGTGCTTTTTCTTCTGTGCTATGTTAGGGATATGAATTTATCAAATTGGAACCTCATTTTTTGGTGCAATCCTCCCACTTCATGATCAATTTAGGGAAACCCTCAGTGGAATGGGTGTTTTTCCTATAGTGGGCACACCAAGGACATCTCATAAGAGGAAAATCTCTAGCGAGATGTCCCTTCTCATCACAATTATAACATCGATTTGGCCCTCTTTTGCTAGTTTGTCCACCTCTGAAGCCTCCATCGCCCTTGTGCCCCCCTCTAAAGACTTGAGGAGATTCATCAACCTTGAATGTAGATTAATATAGTCTATCCGAAAGAGCATTCAGAGCACAACATTGTTTGGCGATGTAGTAGGGAACCCACAAAGCTCACATTAGACTTTGTTTAGGATAGGGGTGTATTTTGGTAGGATTGGGAAATACCAAGGGGGATGCCCATGGATTTGTAGGATTTCACAGTATTCATTATTATGATCACCCTAATGGTTTGAGAAGGCATAGTACTGAACATGGCCATGGAACGATGTTGGTTCTATGAATTTCGCAACTCCTCTAGATAATCTTATTGGTGGAGTAACTATTGGTTGTAGAGGAGGTCCTGCACCCCTTAGTCTATGACATTTCATCATTGTATGCCCCTCAATGTAGCAAAAAATACACCATACTCGAGGGAGAGATTCTCTAGGAATGGTCAATTCTTGAATCTTATCAGTCAAGGTAGAAATATGGCCTTACAGTTGCGTAAAGTTATTGTCATTAGGTGGTCTTATTACTAGCAAGATTCCAGGATATCCCTCCATCACCTCAATTTTCATGGCTTGTTCTAGGGATTCCCCTAATGTAGTTATCCGTTGTTGGGTTAGTGGAATCCATGTTAATGGTAAAATTTCCTGAATAAACTATTCCTATTGGTGGTATTCGTGAACGAGCTTGGCCAATTTCCCTATCACATATTTGAATCTTTGGTTATACTCCCAGGAATATTCCCCATCTCTCTGTTGGATTTCCTACATTTCAGAAAGAGTTTGTCTCTTAGATTAGGGTAGTTTAAATTGAACTATGAATTTTTGTTTGAATTGCATTAAAGGAAATGGTTTCCCCTGGGTATTTTCCAGTTTAATGGATTTCATATACCATTTTAATGCCTGACCCCTTAACTAGTTTAAAATAATCATCCCCCTTACCCCAAAATTATGGGTATTAGGTGAAGGATATAGCATGCTGATGCGCCATGGGAAGACTTAGAAATGCTGTCAATATAACTCTTAACAATCCTAGTTGTGATAAAACTAAAGAACTTTCCATACTACTACTACTGGTACCACTCGGACTAGTTGAGCTAGAATGAGGAGAAATAACATAAATTACGTGAGAATGTGTTGTAGAATTTACTAGATTGGAATATTACGCTGAGAGAATGGGAGATCCAAGGATGGTTCTTGCATCTTCAAGATAGGATTATTTAACCTGGGGGTTTTCATTAGGATGCCATATTGTATCAATTTTTGTAGTGTACTTCACATCTTCGGGCACTGCAAGAGTTGGTTCTCCCATAGATTTTGTAGAGTTTACAACTGATTCTTGTTCCTTAGTAGTGACTCTAATCTTGATTCTTTCTTCTTACTTTTCTCCTTCTCGTCTACTCTCTCCATAACTCTCATATTTGTCTCCAAACTTCTCCTTCAACCATTGGTTGTCCAACCATCCACACAACTGTAACTATTTCAACTTATTTAACTCTCTTTTATGACTCTTCTCAAGGTTTATCTGCTTGCATGGCTAATTCAACCTCTTCATCAAATTTTTCATATGTTCTCGTTGTTGGAAACTTGGTCAATATTGAGAGGGGGGTGAATCATTATGGGTTAATTATTTAAACTTTTAATAATTTTAACTTATTAACAACAATTGATCAACAACAATAAACTTGAATATAAAATCAATACAATAATACAAGTTACAATAACGATTGGGAGACACCAATCTCCTTGTTCAGGGATTCAACACTAGGAAGCACCAACTCCCTTTTTTTAGGGCACCAACCCTAGGAAGCACCAACTCCCTTGTTTTAGGGAACCAAACCTGGGAAGCAACAACTCACTTATTTAGTGAACCAACCCTAGGAAGCACCAAATTCCTATCTTCAAAATTTAATCATTAAAGGACATTAGTCCTTCCTTGCTCCACCCTTCCACCCTCACTTCCGAAGTATATTTAAATTTCTTCCTTGGACTCTGCACTTGTTTCTGATCTTTTGATGTAGACCACATAGACACTTTCCTTTCACCTTGTTAGTCTGCTTATATAATTTCCAAAAGGTATAAGGATGAACCATTGTGTCTTTCAGTAATGAAACATTGCACCCCTTCATTTAATTAACACAAACAGTGATTTCATTAATTGATTTTCATACACAAAATTAGACATTGACTTAGTATGAAGATTTTGGATTGCTGGAAATAAATTTTACCATTCTAGGACATGGGTTTTGTGCAGAACATGAAAAACTACGCGACACTCGAAAATTTTCCCCACAACATGTGCGAGGTGTCTAGTACAGGTGGTTGTTTTAAAGAAACTTGAATAGATTTTCCTCTCGTCATCAGATGCCAGATCGACTTTGGTACATTTTGGTTTTTCGTGAATGTCTAAATTGACCTCCACATATCTCCTTTGTTGGTGACTATTTAAACTCAACTTGTAAAAATTTTACTTGATGGTAGATATTAAAATCAGTTCCCTCTCAGCTGCTAGTCACTAAATATTCAACTTGGTCTTCACCCTTTTTCATATTTTATTCCTCATTCGACCGACAAACATCTTTTTGGTTGACTCAACTAGGATAAATTTTGACTTGAGTATTTTGATTCTGGTCCACCCAACTTTCTTTAGCCTCGACCCGGCTTGTGTTTCCCAATTTAAGGTTTCTTCGATTTTGACCTTTAGGTTAATTCATTCTTGGACCGACTTGAGATATTCAACTTTGGTCGTCTCGACTTTCTTTGGCCGACTTGAATTTCCCGACTCAATTTTCTTTCAACTTTGACCTTCGGGGTAATTTACTTCACTTCTAGTTAGACTGACTCGACTTAGAAGAAAACCGACTTGTGTAATTCAACTTTGGTCATCTCGACTTGCTTCACTTTCAAATTCAACTTCAGCTTCAATTTTTGACTTCTTCAATTTCAACTTTTTCTACTTATCCAACTTCGAATTTCGACTTCTTCTACCTCTTCGACTTCGACCCCCGATTTCTTTGACTTCGACCTTTGACTTTTTCAACTTATTCAACCTTGACTTCTTGCTAATATGTTTATACCAGACTTATTGACTCTGTGAATATATTGATGCCCATAATAATCTTATTTGACATCAATGCCAACACTATAACACCATGTCCAACATTCTTATTTGTGATTTGTATGCATCCATATTGGATACTCCATTTACTCTTTTTATCTGGACAATTTATTCACGGTTTATTTTTGTGCATGGATGTCAATGACACAATCCACCATAAAACATATTTCCATTAGGGTTATTTCATCAACCTCATACAATATAGGATGAGTGCATCAAGATCATACAATATAGGATGAGTGCATCAAGATCATACAATATATTAGTCATTATTATATTTCTACTGATATTCAAGTCAACTTCATAACATTATGTTCAATATTGACAATGCTTGACATTCAAGTTATCTTCATAACATTATGTCCAATATTGAAAATGATTCTCAGGACAATCAATCAATTATACTTCACATATCTATCAAGGTTGACATCAATGAAAACCAAATTCTCAACAATCTCCCCCTTTGTTATTGATGGAAACCTAGTAAAACAATCTTACTGCCCTTGTGAATGTATTCTATATTTTAAATTCTTTGAGATGACTTTGTTTTACTCTTTATCTACCCCCCTTTGACAACAATGACAAAGGGGTTATTTCTCTTCCCCCCCTAAGATGATTCTCCCCTTGAGGTGATGCTCCTCCCAATATGACTCTTCCCCTATTTTTGTATCATTTGTTTTGGACTTTGTTTTACTGTTTATCTCTCCTCCTTTCTCAACATATGTTGCATTAATGATTCTATCATAGCCATTTGATTCTGTAGTAACCAAATTCAACTTCTACCTTCTTAGAAACACAATTCAATTAGCAATAATATCTTCTGATGTAGTGATTCCTTAGATACTTGATCCAAGATCTTTTCATCATGACTTATAAAGAATTGTATTAATTGAGCATAAATTAGTGTGCACAATTAAAGAAGGGAAAACTTAGAAATGAAGAGACATAAGCATAAGATCTGAACAAAAAAAAATTATAATGGATTTCTTCCTTGGTGGAATACGTCTCCAGGTCCTGCTGTCAAATGGGTAGGCTCTTTTATTAACTTAGCTAAAGAATTTGACAAATACATGAATATACCTCATTCTGAAATCAAGTTGCAGAAATAATGCTCAAATCAGAAAAAAAACATCACCATTAGATTCATGGAATCAAATTACCCAAAAATGACTGTCTCCATGCTCCAATCCAACTCTGGCACTCCTAGGCCCAAAAGAAATCCCCTCTCGATTTTTGTGCCCTCTGCACCAATAATTATGACAACATCTACCTTGAAATCTGTTCTGGATTGTACAGTACGATCGCACGCATTTTCCCCCCATCTTTGGCCAAAAATGCATTCTTAAATATTAAATGAGATAGATATACCAAGGCACACCCCTTGGCATGTTGGTTAGAGCGGATTTTTAAAAGCTTTGTTCTGGGTGAAGGTTCTGGGGTCGAACCTGTCGGACTTCGTTTTTGGTAATGGTTACTTATATGTTTATCCATAGTTAAAACTGTCTCTATGTTTGTCGGTTCAATACAAACTCCACTAACAATTGTTGTAGATTTGACATGGTCCTCCAGATTTGGGGGACCCACCAATTCATTTTTTAAAACAAAAATCATTCACGGGATAACTTTGGGCATTCTTGGGATGCCACATGTCACCCCATGATTGGGCCATGTGGTGGTTGCTAATTCACCTGTTCACATGATGATGTGGCTAGCCCTGTCACTATCGTACTCACACATGGCACTCCCTGGGTGGTGCCATGTGGTGTTTCCTGGGGGTGCCACGTTACACTTTCCTATTGGTTTGTATGGACCCCTGAAAAGTCCACTAGTGGGTGACACATGGTAGCCTATGGTGCTTCTATGTGGTATACTGACATCATCATTCGTACGATGACGTCACTCTTCCATGCCAGCTGTTGATGTCAGCAATACAAATGATTATGTGTCCCTTGTTGTCTGGTCTTCATCTTTGACCGTGAATATCTTTCAAACCATAACTCCGTTTGACGAGCCATTTTCACCATTAGAAATATTGTGACACTCTCTTCGCGGTCATGCCATTTTCACTGAGTTTTGGGAACTTTGAGTATTTTTCCTTTCTCTTTCTGCTGAAGCCATTATGAGCGTTCTGAGATGCCTCTGTGAGTTCTGAGTTATTCTTAGCCTTCTCTGGATCCTTTTTGGATCATGCCTTCCTACTGATATATTTTTGGACTACAAAAATATTTCATCAATCAACTAGTAAGCAAGGGAAGAGTTCCCTCACTTTTTCCTTCTCGATCCACCCTGATTTTCTTGTATGGGTGCCCTTTTAGCCTACTCGAAGATAATCAACATCACCCCTACGTTAATTCCTCATCCTCCTATCCAGGATGATATCTTCCTATAACTCATCCAAGTACTCAGGTGAAAATTCATCAACTAACGAAATTGAAACTTCCTCATCTTGATCCATGATCTTGGTAGGCTAAAATAGTTTCAAGTTTTCAACATTCACAACTGAGTAAATATGCATATAAGGTGGAAGATCCAGATGAGAAGCATTGGTACAGATTTTCTCTAATATAGTGAAGGGTCCATAACAAATGGGCTCGAGCTTCTTTCCTTCACCCTTCAACCTCTCCTTATTGATGTGAAGTCATATCGGGTCTCCAACCTGAAACTGATGATCAAACCTGTTCTTGTTGTGCCAA
>SNQJ01S0103098.1:0-11715 GCA_010110895.2 Picea sitchensis
TTTTCCACACCTTCTAGCTTATAAAAAATCTTAGTGCTTGCGTACATCTTTACCTGGAGCTAAGAAAATGACCAAAAATTGAAAATGCTCAGAATTTAATTTTGAACTTACTAGGAGGTGTGCTTGGCTGAGGCGAGTAGCCTGGTGCAGTTAGATTTAAGAAAATCCTATTTTTTCCCCTTCAAACTTGACCAACAAAATTTTGGACTGGTACTTCTGGTACTAGTTTCCCGGTTTTCTTGTACTTTTGTTTTTTTGGTACTTCTGGTTTTCTGTTTTTCTAGTACCGGTGAAAACCAGGGTTTCAATTTTCAGGAGTTCTATCCACTCAAAAAGTGTGTTGAAGGTGCCAAAGAGTTCCCTAGGATAGGGAACACTTTTCTAGATGATTTTTAGGCTGAAATTCCTCTTCAATAAAAAGCCCTAATTTTCTTGTACGACAACAATGACATTTTTCTTTATCTAGTGAAAGTTTCTCTCTTCAGCTTAGCTCTGATACCATGTTAAGGTTTAAGCTATTATTAGGTTTATTTTCAATTTACTAGATAACCATAGCATAGATAGGATCACTGAGAGAAACACAATCACAAGCTACACAACATTTATTCCAGGAAACCCTCATGGGGAAGAAAACCCAGCAAAAACTTCCTTAATATAGATAGCCAATATAATGCCAAGACAATAAAACAAACACTAGAGAATATCCTCCACTGAGCAATGCGCCTCTCTCTTCCTTCTCCTAACTGCAGCTACCAAAATTGCACACTGAGTGAGTGATCAAATGAGGCGTTGGATTCCTTTATTTATACAAACTAGCAGGTGCTGAAAAGGTGTCTCTTCACTGGGCATGGCCGACTTGTCTTATTAGTGGTTAAAACCACTTTAATTTGCCCGGGGGACGACTTCTCAATTTGCATAATATATTTAGGGTTTGACCAATCCACAAAAGGGGATTTGGTCAATTATAATGCCCGACATGATCAATCCACAAAATGGGATTGATCTAATGAATAATAACTCAATAATAAATAGAATACTCTTTGCAGTTACAATATTTCAACAATCTTGTCTATTGAGTCTAAGGCAAATCTTGCTGAAGGAGTTATCTTTTGATGCTAAAGATAAGGAAGGTCCGTGATCTTATGCACCAGGTTTTCTACATGATTAAAGGTACGTCTCTATTTATGGTTTGAAGGTTATATCTTGGAGGTTATAGTATATTATTTGAGGCATATCTTGGAGGTCTTTATCATATGGCTAGAGGCATAACTTGGTGATTTTGGACATGGCACATGCCTTGCTGTACATTTTGAAGATCATGGCTCATGTTTGAGGTATATTTTGGCATATGTTTGGCACATTGTTTGAGGTATACCATTGATTTTATGGTGCTTGCATGAGATATAGTTTGGAATATGTTTGGTTCAAGTTTTATGGATGACATGGTGCATGGTACATGGTTGAAGCATATCATGAATGATATGGCATATGTTTGAGGCACATATTTTGGTACATGTTTTATGGATGATATGGTGTATGGTACATGGAAGTAGATCATGAATGATATGGCATATGTTGAGGTTCATCTTTGATACATGGTTTATGGTTATGACACTTTCTTGAGGCACATATTTGGTGTATGGTTTGAGACATATATTGGTGATCTTGGTTTATATGAGTGGATTTGATTTTGTTGATGATGATGTTGATGATGAGATATGGATATTAGTGATAATGAAAATGACAGGTTGGATCTGGTTTGATGATGATGATGTATCTATGAAAGTGATAGGTTGATTATCAGTGACAATGACAAAGGAAGTGACAGTGACAGTGGAAGTGACAGGTTGATTATCAGTGACATGATGATCATCAATATCAATGACAATGACAAAGGAAGTGACAGTGGCAGTGGCAGTGACAGGTTGAGTCTCCATTTATATTTCATAGAGGAAGGAAGGGGCAAGGAAAGGGGGTTATAGCCTCCTTTCGGTTAGATATGGAGAATACGTGGAGTCGTAGCTTCCTTAAGGTTGGAGCCTATAAATTAGGGGGTCGTAGCCTCCTTCCAGTGGGTGTTGGAGAATACAGGCAGTCGTAGCTTCCTTCAGGTTGGATCATGTAAATCATGGGGTTGGAGCCTCCTTCCAGTTGGAGCTAGAGAATACAGGGAGTTGTAGCTTCCTTCAGGTTGGAGCCTTCTTCTAGTTGGTGCTAGAGAATTTTGGAAGTTGGTGCTTTCGATGAATGTAATATTTTGAAACATAAGAAATCATTCCACGGTTTTCTCCCATTTGGTTTTCCACGTAAAATTATGGTTTATTGTGTATCTATTGTTATACGTTATACATTGTTGATTGAAATTATTCACGATATATTGAATGCAATCATAAGTGACAACTGATTGATAAAGTGATGCTTACATGTTCTGATTAAAAGTGATAAAAAGTTGTAACAAGTGCTCAATATTGATTCACTCATCCTCTTAGTATTGGTGAATATTCCAATAATTAGTATCAGAGCAGGTCCTTCAGAAACAATCTAACCACTTTAAGGTATATCATGGAGTGCATAGATAATGGAATGCTAGTGTTTGATGGTCATAACTATGTCTTATGGAATATAAGGATGAAAACATTTTTATAAGCAGAGGGATTTGACATTTGGAAATCAGTTGTTACGAGATACACCACTTCAAATAAATCTTCAAAGACTGGAACTAAGAAGGAATTAAAAAGGAAAAACAAAATAGCAACGGATTTCATTCTAGAAGGATTATATGATCTGGTAAAAGTCAAAGTGGGACAATGTTCATCAACCAAAGAACTTTGGGATAAGCTACATAATTTCTACTACAAGGAATATCTTCTTACAACCACAGAGCCAGAGCATGTTGATCAATATGAAGAAGATACCGAGATAAAACAAGAAGAAATAATTTCACCATGTTCGAAAAATTTAGAAGAGAAAGAAGGTGAAGTAGATCTTGAAGCAGAACTAGTTAGTGCTTTAAGTGAGCTAAAAGAAGAAAGGAAGGAAAACAAGTCCCTCAAGGAAGAATTGATCAAGCTATTTTTTTTTTTGAATAAGTCTAACAGATTATCATAAATCTAAAGGTTCAACTGGAAGAATCCAAAGTTATTGAAGAAACTCTCAAAAATTAGTTGGAAGAAAAGTAGAATATAAATGGGTTTTGAGAAGCTGAAATAGTATCACAAAGAAAGTAATCATATAAGAGGGAAGAGATTTTGAAAAATCATCTTATGGAAAGATATGAGCACTTAAACAATCTTGAAGCATAATTTAGTCAACAAGAAAGAAAATTTGAATAAGAAATCATCTCCTTGAAAACCCAACTTGAAGAAGTAAAGAGAATGGAAGAAGTAATGAAGATCCAAATGATGAAGAAAGAAGAAGATTGTGAGAAGCTTGAAGAAGAAGTCATCTCATTAAGGGTTGAAGTTGACAAGATCAATAAGAAATTGAAGAGCTCTCTAGTACTATAAGATATTATCAACTGTCAAAGGTCACCATTCAATAAAACATATCTTGGATACACTGGTGAGGACTCATGCAAAGAATATGCAAATACCAATCCCAATAGAAACGTCAAAGAGAGAGAAATATCCACAAAGAAAGTTGAAGAAAAGTGTTATAGATTACTGGAAATGAAGAATGAAGAGAAGGCTAAGATTTATGTAGATATTCTCAAAGGAATGGATCACGATCAATAAGAGTCAAAGAGGAATGAATCCCCAAGAAGACCTTCTACCTCCAGGCATCAAAGAAGCTTCAATCATTGTGAATGGAACAACATAAGAGAAGATAAACTAAGGCATGGATTCAGAAGGACTACATCACAAAGAAGATCATTTACTTCCAGGTATCAAGGTTTCTTTTCTGGTTATTGTTTTACTTGTAATAACTTTGGACATAGATATGTAGATTGCAAATCTTACAAAGGAAATGTTTAATCAAGAAATTTTTATATGGGTCACTAAAATATTGAATGCTACGGATGCCACAACTATGGACACATAACCTGTGATTGTGGAAGCATGATGAAGTCTTCCATGAAGGAAAACACTGATATCAGGGACAAGCGAGTTTGGAGAAGGAAAGAAAAATAAGAAGAACAAGTGAATGAAAAAATCCCATAGATCATACTCACATTATTTCTAGAGTTGCAATATCATGATGAATCTACAAGTAAAGAGGAATATGTCATAATTTAGAATGATGATCCTACAATAGAGAAAGCTTATATATTGTTCTAAGCCATCCGACTTGGTGAATCCCAGTAAATGTGGATATTGAAGAGGGGGAGTCTAAGTTATAGATTATAAAACTATCTTTCGGGAAGTTTGAAGTGTTTGTTTACATATTTGGGGAAGGCAGATTGAGAAAGATTTGATGGCATAGGTACAAAATGTCTCATGACATATTGGTTGATTAAGGAGTAGTTTTCATCCCCAAGCAAACTTTCAAAGTTTGATTGGAAGAAATAACATACTAGTGGACATATTTTATTCAACTTGAGAAGCAAGAATATGTGTTGACCAGTTGCAACAGATTTGAAGAAGCTCTCAGAACAATGAAGTTGCAGATTAGTCAACAATATGTGCACTTTTGTAGTCATGGCCAATTGTTATGGAATATGGACAAAGATAATTTCATGAGATATTTAGCAAGTCTATAAGACTATACTTGACATGAACCAGAGAAGATACATGACATTGGATGTAAGACTGAGCTCATAAGGAATTGAAGAAAGGAAGATGGACTCATAAGTAAATCATATTGATAGGTGAAACCAACTAGGAAGACAAGCAATGAAAGGAACATCGAGACATAGAGAAACCATCAGGAAGAGTTATACCATCAAGAGAAGATTGTTGGATGATTATGTCATTGATGTCAGTTCAGTGAATATGAAAACCCATGAAGACGTGAAGTAAAGTAATGAAGAAACCTTAACATGAATTCTTTTCATATACGTTAGTATATTACAGTAACATGAAGCACCAATGGACAAAGAGAATCGGAAGAGAGGAAAGAAAACATATACAAGAAGCCCCAAATTGATCTACTTGAAATATTGAAAAATAAGACAAAGGGAGAGAAATCATCAGAGGGAGTTGCCCTTAATGTCAAAAGGGAAGAGAAAAAACATAAGCAGGAGAGAAATATCAGAGAAGGTATACTATCAAGAAGAGTTACTCTTTTCCATTGATATCAAAGGGGAAGAGAAAGATCATGAGAGAAATATTAGAATCATGAAGACAGGGGGAGAAAACCCAAAGTGAGTTACCCTTTTCCATTGATGTCAAAGGGGGAGAGAAACATGAGAAGAGAAATATCGAGAGAAATGTCATAGGGGGAGTATGAGTGTTTCCATCAATGCCAAAGGGGGATATTGTTGGAAAGTTAATTTTCATTGATGTCAACTCTAGAAGAAGTCCAAGTAATGGGTGTATTTGAAGAATTCTCCAAATTGGTCCCCTTATGATGTATCTCTAAGCATGACCCTCATGGGAAGACACTTTGAAGAAGTATACAAGAAGGCGAGAGGTATGGTCATGAAGCCCATAAGTGTTTGAGGAAAATGAGGATGAAGGACATTGCAAATACATGCAAAACCATCATAGATGGATAATTCTCATCATGTCATTTTCAATGATAGGTGGTACATCACATAGTTCCTCACGGTTGAGAAGTCATGCTCTCTTAAATATGAAGCCCCGAAGTATGGTCAAGAAGCCCCAAAGCTATGGATAAGAGGTTATAAGTTGGCCCCAAAAATTAATTAAAATATAAGCATTGTTGCAACTAAAAGTTATAGGCCATCCCTAGAGTTAGATAATGGAGGTAATTAAAAAAGTATAAACATACATAAAATATCCTCTCATTTAATAGAGTTATCAAGCAAGGATGTGATCTCTTAGTAAGTCTGAGGTAGAAAATCTGCGGAAGCGATGGAGTGAAAAGGGTGAAAGTCTCAGAGCTGTAGAAGGAGAAGGGTTTTTGAAAAACCCTAATTTATCAGTCTCTCATGGGTCAGATAGAGGCTGTTTGGTGAGGACCACATTGGTTTCACAACAATTGTCATGCAAGGCCCCATGAGATGACCAGTCTTTTCCGACGAGGCTAAGGCAAAGCTTGATGAAGGAGTTATCTTTTGATGCTAAAGTTAATGAAGGTTTGTGATCTTATGCACCAGGTTTTCTACATGATTAAAGGTATGTCTCTATGTATGGTTTGAAGGTTATATCTTGGAGGTTATGGTATATGCTTAGAGGCATATCTTGGAGGTATTTAGTACATGGCTAGAGGCATAGCTTGGTGATTTTGGACATATGATTGAGGGACATGGCACATGACTTGATGTACATTTTGAAGATAATGACTCATGTTTGAGGCATATTTTGGCACATGTTTGGCACATTGTTTGAGGTATACCATTAATGTTATGGTACTTGAATGAGACATAGTTTGACATATATTTGGTACAAGGTTTATGGATGACATGGTGTATGGTACATGGTTGAAGAAAATAATGAATGATATGGCATATGTTCGAGGCACATATTTTGGTACATGGTTTATGGATGAAATGGTGTATGATACATGGTTGAAGCATATCATGAATAATATGGAATATGTTGAGGTTAACATTTGATACATGGTTTATGGTTATGGCACTTTCTTGAGGCACATCTTTGGTGTTTGGTTTGAGACATATATTGACGATGTTGGGTTCTTGGTGATCTTGGCTTATGTGAGTGGATCTGGTTTTTTTGATGATGATGTTGATGATGACATATCAATATCAGTGACATGGAAAATGATAGGTTGGATATGGTTTGATTATGATGATGTATCTATGAAAGTGATAGGTTGATTACTCGATGTGGGTTGACGATCAATGACATGTTGATCATCAGTATTAGTGTCAATAATAGTGTTAGTGACATCTTGAGTCTCCATTTATATTTAGGAGAGGAAGGAAGGGGAAAAGAAATGGGGTTGTAGCCTCCCTTCTAGTTGGAGCTGAAGAATAAAGGGAGTCATATATTCCTTGAGTTTAGACCTATATACTCATCGGGGGTTGTAGCCTCCTTCCGAGTGGTGTTGGAGAATCAGAATTATTGGCCTGGTTAAAGTTGGACCACAATGAAATTAGGGGGTTGGAGCCTCCTTTAAATTTGGAGCCTAGAAAATCAATGGGTTGTAGCTTCCTTCAGGTTGGAGCCTATAAACAAAGGGTTGGAGCATCCTTCCGATTGGTGCTGGAGAATTTTTGAAGTTGGTGCTTCTTATGAATGTAATCTTTGATATATACAAAAAGCATTCTATGGTTTTCTCCATTTGGGTTTCCATATAATTATGGCATTACTATTTATTTGTTGTTATATGTGCCTACATTGTTGAATGGAGTATTCATGATATATTAAATGCAATCATAGTGATAACTAATAGATAATGCGATGATTACATATTCTGATTAAAGTGGTAAAAAAGTAGTAAAAAGTGCCCAATATTGATTCACCTCCTCTGACATTGGTTTCTCAATATTGATTCACCCCTCCTCTCAGCATTGGTGAATATTCCAACATTATGCATTGTGATCACTTTTACCATTTAAAATGGTTATCATTAAACATTTGAGTGAAGGTAAAAGTTATTTTAATTCATATGGTAGAAAAATAAATTTAATTTCAAATTTCAACATCAAAGAGTGAATGACCCTCTAAATATATGAAGTTATGTTAAGGATATTCATGATGTTGGATCTTATGTTTTTCCAAAAAATATATCTTGTAGGATGGGTATCGGTCTTAACAAAATGTCATAAATGAGATGGACTAAGGGCATGGAAATTTTAGGTTTATAAAAATAATATATTGTGAAAATCCCAAAATTGTGAGTTTGCTTCCATTCTTTAATAATATTTTTTTAAAGGCGTGGAATAAATAGGTCTAAGAAACAATTAATTGAATTGATTTCATTTTTTCAAAGAGAATAAGTTTATAGAAAATGCATAATTTTGAGAAAAAGTTCAAGATTTGTAAAAAAATAACGTTTTATGCAAATTCAAAACTGATAACTCGCTTCTACTCCTTAACATGTAATATTTTAAGGCATAGATTAAATTTATTAAACTTTGACTTAGAATTGAATTATTTCAATCCGCCAAAGTGCTCAACTAATTCACATGTATTGAAGACCAAAATTAGGCGAGACAGTCAAATCATCAAGATAATCTGATTTACGCAAATTAAGGGATGAAATTGACTTTGAATAAGTCCAAATAAACATGCAAGCATTGTTGGAAAGCTATGGAGCCAAAATACTCAAACGACGTAGGTAAGCCAAAACACCAAGTCTTCATTTCATGAAAGATAAGCCAAAGAATCGATCGTAAGAAGTGTGGAGAATCAATAAAAAAGGAAACCAACAAATCATACTCTCAAATCAAGTGAGAAAAAATCAAATGTAATTGAAAGTAGTATTTTCCAAAATTTAAATGGGGGCTCCTTTTTTTTCCTAAAATTTAAAGGAGTTGTTGAGGTCTCAACACCTTCTTAAGGATAATAGACTCCAAAACATGAAACCCAACTACCAAATGGTGAAATACTTAGCCACATTGAAGCACAATGAATAAGTATGAATGATTTCCTCCTCTACGATCGGCTAGGGTGGACAATTTTACCACCGAAACCAATCCCAATCTCCTTCTCTAGGATTTTTCGTCCCAAGAGCCAAAACCTACAAGATCTCTCTCAATTACATTTTTTAGAAAATAACAATTGCATAATGAGAGAGGGCACCCTCATTCTCCTTTTATTTCCTCGTTGACCCTTTTCAGACCCTTTACCCTTTTAATAAAGTAAAGTGACTTTCTAAACTCAAGTCACCTAAAAACATCATTTTAATTAATTACTCAGTGCCACTTTTAAAAAGTTACTTTTTCGCCCCATGACATTACATAATTAATTAATCCCCTTTTCCCACTGACTATAGGCTACTAGAATCACTTAGGTTATTACATCAATATCCTGGACAACTCATTTGTAAAGGGACATTACAGTCCTCCCTTCTTGAGATTGCTTGTCCTCAAGCAACTGTAAGTTAGGATGTTGTAAGATTTGGTCACTTTCCCATATGGCATCTTCTGCTGGAAAATCTTTGCATATGATGAGGTACTCTCAGATCACCCTATTACACAACATCCTCTCCCATACCTCCAAAACCTCCTTAGGAATGAACACTAACTTCCCCTCCTCATCTAATGGGGGTAACTCTACCGAGGAAGTGACATGTTGTCCCAATGCCTTCTTGAGGCATGAAACATAAAACACATTATGAATCTTATTTCCTTCCGATAACTCCATCTCATAAAATACCTCACCAAATCTCTGAATCACCCTGTAGGGGCCATAAAAACATGACTTAATATTTTCCGCACCACGTTTTTTCAGTGAAGACTATTTGTATAGCTGTAATCTCAAGAATACCAAGTCTCCCACTTCGAAAGTGCGCTTGAACCTATTCCTGTCTACATAGATATTCTACTGATTCTGATCCATCTGTAAATTGTCCTTGAGAGTATGGAGGATGTTGTGACTCTCTTAGATCCAATCCTTGGCTTTGGGGGTTCTGCTATCCCGAAATTCCAAATCAACAAATGAGGGAGCATCATAGCAATATAATGCTTAGAATGGGGTCATACCAATGGAAATGTGATAAGTGGTGCTATAACAATGTTCACCCAAATGTAACCACTTGACCCATGCCTTATGCTACTTAGACACATAATTATGAAAATATCCCTTGAGCCACCTGTTTACGATCTTTGTATGACCATCTATCCGGGGGTGATAACTAGTGCTAAGAGTCAACTCTGTGCCAACCAACTTGAACAACTCCTGCGAAAATGCACTAAGGAACCTGCTGTCTCTGTCACTGAAAATGTACTTCAAAAACCCATGGAGTCAGAATACCTCCATGAAGAACATATTTGCTACCTATGTTTCCTTATATTATGAGGATATGGAAAATAAATGTGCAAAATTGGTCAAACATTTGACCACCACATATATGCAATCTCTTACTTGTACCTTTGGTAGACCTGTGCTGAAGTCCATGGATATGCTCTCCCACTTATTCTTTGGAATGAGAAATGATTGTAGTAACCTCACAGGATGAGTCTATTTCGACTTGTTTTGATGACAAGCCACACACTCCCTCACATGTATCAATACATCATCTTTGATACCCTTCCAAGTGAACCTCTCCCTGATCTGCATGTAAGTTTTAAAGAACCAAGATGCCCTGACAAGGGTGTATCAGACATAGCCCTCATGATCTTTTCCTTCAATGTTGACTTCAGGACTAAGTATATTTGGTCCTTGTAGTAGATGATCTCATCCACCACTTTGTACCTATCATCCTGCATGATCTGATCCATCAACTCACAAGAAAATTTATTCTTGGAATACTCTACCAAGAGATGAGATTTCCAGTCAGTTGAAATCTCCGCAAGTGAACATATCTCTGGTTTCCTAGAGAGAGAATAAACAACCACATTTTTCTTCCCTTTCACATACTCAATGTCGAAGTCATATGCCTGCAATTTACCGACCCACTTATTTTTCCTCTCATTTAATTCCTTCTACACCAGGAAGTGTTTCATACTGTTGTGGATAGTCTTTACCAAAATTTTCCACCTACCAAGTATTGTCAGGATTTTTCTAAAGCTTGCATGATAGCGAGAATTTCCTTTTCATATATGGAATAAATTCTCTATGACTATGATTTTCCTAGTCTCATATGCTATCTAATATCTATGCTGCATCAGAACTACTCCTATTCCCTCACTCGATGCATCCCGCTCAAGCACAAAGGGATGAGTGAAACCAAGAAGTGCTAAAACTGGGCAAGTGCTCATCACTTCCTTCATCCTGTCAAATGTCTTATGGGCCTCTTCTGTCGAACTGAATGCCCATTTTTCATGATATCTATCAGTGGTTCATTAAACTATGAAAATACATTTACAAACCACCGGTATAACTACATATCCTAAATAATACACACAACTGAGTAATAATTTTGGGCAGTGGGAAATCCAATATGGCATGGATCTTCTCCCTATGTACCTATACACCCTAGGAACTGAATACATGATCTAATTATATGATATTTTTCATGAAAAAATCACACTTTGACTCCTTGGAATACAGTGACTGATCCTCCATGATGCTCAAAATCTCATCTAGATGCTCCATGTGTTCCTCCCATGCCCTGTTATATATGAGAATATCATCAAAGAATACCAACAAGAACTTCCTCAGCTGCTTGTGGAAGATGTGGTTCATGCAGGAATGAAATATGACCAATGCATTGGTCAACCCAAATGGAATGACGAGGAACTCATAGTTCCCATAATGGCACTTGAAAGTAGTCTTGGGAATATCCTGCTCTCTGATTCTAATCTAATGATAACCCGATCGAAGGTCAATCTTTGAAAAATACACTACTCCATGCAACACATTTGAAAGCTCATCGATCTTGGGGATAAGGTACATATTCTTGATCATATTCTTATTCAAGGATCTATAGTCAATGCAAATTTCCATTTTTCCATCCTTCTCCTTCACCAACACTACAAAAGAAGTGAATGGATTGGAGCTAGGTCTAATATGCCCCATCTCT